>JACEIK010000595.1:127997-143086 GCA_018107945.1 Datura stramonium
CCTGTGGGATCGATACTTGGCTTACTTGAGCCACTTACTACTTGTTCGACCACGTGCACTTGCGTGTAGTCATCCAGACAGCCGAACAACTCTCCCGAAACCCTGAACTGGCGATACCCTAATTTGAGGTCTATTTTGATAAACACTTGGCACCATGAAGCTACTCAAACAAGTCATCAATTTTTGGGAGAGGATACCTTTTCTTAACGGTAACCTTGTTCAATTGTCAGTAATTAATGCACATCCGAAGGGAACTATCCTTCTTTCTGACAAAGAGTACTGGTGCACCCTATGGGGATTTTCTAGGTCTGATGAAACCCTTGTTTAAGAGATCTTTTAACAGCTACTTCAACCCCTTTAGCTCAGATAGAGCCATTCTATATGGAGGAATAGATATAGGTTGTGTATCGAGAAGAAGGTCAATACCAAAATCGATCTCCCGCTCGGGATGAATCCCTAGTAAATCATTTGGAAACACTTCAAGATATTCACACACTAAAGGAACTGACTGGATAGTCGGGGTTTCGGATGTAGCATCCTTAACCCTAACAAGATGGTACACATAACCCATAGAAATTATTTTTCTGTCCTTAAGGTAGGAAATGAAGCGACCTACAGGCACAACTGAACTACCTTTCCCCTCTAGAGTTAGCTCACCTGAAAATCGAAACTCTACTGTACGGGTTCTTCAATTTACTAAGGCAAAACATGAATGTAGCCAATCCATGCCAAATATAACATTAAAATATGTCATAGCTAGCTCTACTAAATCTGCTTAGGTGCCTTTCTGAAGGAATGTGATAGGGCAATTTCTATATACCCGTCGAGCTATAACTGAATCACCGACTGGCGTAGAGGCTGAGAAGGGTTCTAATAGGATTTTGGGACTAACTCCAAAACTACTAGCAACATAGGGCGTCACAAAAGATAGAGTAGCCCATGGATGTAACAAAGCACATAAATCAAGGTGTAATACTCGTACCATACTATTGACTACATTTAGTGAGACCTCTTTCTCCTGACGAGATGCGAGGCCATAGAATCTGTTCTGACACTGACCACCACCTGCACTAGTGGAGGCTCCCTACTGAACTAAATATGCTGGTGGAGCTGTTGAACTACTGGCTAGGTCTCGGCCTCAACCGTGGACCTGTCAAGCTGTCGGGCAATCTCTGGCATATATTCGAGCTTCCCACACCCGAAACAAGAACCTGTACCTGCTAAGCACTGACCTGTGTGCCACGGCCATACATTTCACAAGCTGGAGTACTGGGCTCCACAGATCTGCTTCTCTGACCTAGAGAGCCTAATGTTTGTCCCCTTTGGTTCGCTCCTAGATCTTAAGGGCACACTCACTACTGACGGCACTGGGGCCGATGATCTCTAGTAGGACTGCTGACAGTGCCAACCACTAGGTCTCTACTGGGAGAATCCAAAGCTATCAGTCCTGGCCCTCTTGGTCTCTCTCTCCCGCTCAGTCACTTGCACCTCCCATATTTGTTGGGCGTATAGGACTATCAATGAGAAATCAATGTCGTGATAAAGCATCGCAGTCCGACAATCTTTGACTAGATAATCTGTTATCCCATGCACAATCTGAGTCACTAGATCCCTCTGTTCTGCCACCATCTCAGGTGCATATTTAGATAGGAGGGTTAACCCTAGAGCATACTCCTGGACCGTCATGTTGTTCTACCTCAAGTTCACAAATTCAGCTACATTGATCTCCGACATCTCACTAGGAAAGAACCAATCCAAAAATGTGGTATGAAACTCATCCCAACCAATAGGGCTTGCTCCGACTGTCCTACCATCCTTCCACTGTTTAACTAGATATGTGCTACCCCTTTCAGATGATAAGTGGCTAAATCTGTGCACTCCTCTACGGTCACCCCCATGATTTTGGTGCTTTTCTGAATCTCATTCATAATCTCATGTGGATCCTCATCCACCTTCAACCCAAGAAACTCTGGAGGGTTCATTCTTAGAAAATCTCTAACTCTCGGTGCTACTACATTCCCATTCTAAGGGACATGTGCTACCCCCTGTTGGTTGACTGTGGTGGTAAAAGCCTGATCTAGCATCTGTATGGAAGCCTTAAACTCCGCATGGGCCACCTGCTCGGGAATATGATCCTCTGAGGCTGGTGGGGCCTGCTGGTGCCCATCTCTATTGCCATTTTCATGGCCATTTCCATTTCTGCTTCTTCTTTCATTAACTCCATGAGGAGGCATGATTATGCAAATTCATATAACATGAGTTAGAAGGATAGAGAGACATTTCATCACACGATATAGATCATGAAAGAAGAGAACATTTCCTAAAGCATTTTTCAGCCTCTTCATCATAAATGTGACATGCTTCACACCCATAAAAAAGACTCTACTAAATGTGGCTTTCAGACACCCTAGGAAACTTCACAACCTAAGTCTCTAATAATAAGTTTGTCAGGGCCCGAACATAGGCCCAAATGGACACATAGGACAAAGAACCCCAAGAAGCTCCAAGTCGACCTATGGCATGAATATGACATCTAAATTCAACATAATAATGCGAAAGTCTAACATATATAAAATAGTGAAAGTCTAGAAATCTGATAATATCAAATACCTGAATACATAACAGAAATTTGAAACTGAAAACATACTATGTCTGATAAGCCTCTACAGACTGGCAAATTGATGGGACAAGACCCCAACTAACTCACCAAGAATGAAACTAAAAACACTGAATACAACTGATAGAAAGGTCCTCGAAGGATGAAGACTCACCAACTCTGGCTCGAAGATTCTACTTTGTGGATCTAGCTGACGGTGGGACTAAACCTGAATATCCAAGCCTATATCATGAAATGATATAGCATAGAGTATGCGGTCAATACGTGGAATATACCGAGTATGCAAGGTAAGTGAAATTGCTAAGTATAATTAGAGATCATGCATACCATAAAACATGTCATCATAAGATTATGAGAGTAGGGATTTCATGATATTATTTGAAAACACGATTTAAATATAACTGAATATTATAACTGAATTGAATGACCCAAAATGAAATTGATTATTCATAAGTAAAACTGATCATTGGGTCAAACCTGTTGAAAACATAATATCATGACTAATGAACATGTCTAACTAAAATCATGAGTAACAATGGGAGACTCATCATATAAATGACATTACCATGATAGAGCTTATGTGGTCCTGACTATTGCACTCAAGTAGGCAGAGCCGTCTAAAGCCTTGTCAGGGCTAAGGACTCTACTATGATATCAATATCAAGCTAAAGACCCCCTTAGGGCAGGGGAAGCTCACAAGGGAGGTCCCAAATATGTGATCATACCTATGGTGGTGTGTAGTTCTGAGGCACTGGGTTTACTGACCCTTAGCTTACCCTGTGCTAGACACTACTCCCAAAAACATGCATATGCTCTCCATTACTTTTTTACGAAGCAGAGCCATCATCTAGTGACAAAGCTGAATCATAAGATGATATACAAAATCTAAAAGCATAAAATGAGGATCCTTAGCTCAAACCATACCACAAGCTAAAAAGAGTGGGAGTTTAGACTCCCAAATCCATGTGGTAAGCCAATAACATGAAATTAGGATAAATCATGAAACATTCTAGATCATATGAGCTTTCCCAAACATAATCATAACTAAAATAGACTTTGATAGTCACAAACATGAATATATACATGGGTAATTAAAAATCATACTTTCATCATATACATCTCATAATGATTGAAAACATATGTCATAATCTAAACCTTTCAGGAAATTTCATAATTGGACATCATAATGTAAGACTTTGAAAACACAAATTTGTAATTGAAAATATTATAAAACATTCCCATGAATCATAATTAAATATTTGAAACATAAATAGATTATACCTATGATAGATACTTAGAGAATTCACAAGTTGGGTTAAAACCCCATAGATTCATAAACTGAGAATTTCCATGAATTTGAGAAGGGATTGGGCATGGGTGTGGATGGATACACCCATTCATAACCCTACATCCCTGGGTACTTTTCATTTCATAACCCTCTTGAATACCCAAAGGAAAATGAGGAAGACTTGATGAATTTTCTAAGCTTGATCACCCTTAGAAACTTATAGGATTGCATGCAAGGAGAGGGATAGGTTTAGAATGAGATAAACCCTCTTAAAACACACTTATCTAAGCTTCAAAAGACGTAGTTTAGGTCTTAGGAACTTAAATATTACTGAAAATTCCTTAGTAAGTTCACAGGAAAAAGCACACTGTCAGTCCCAACGAGGGACTGCATAACTCGTTGCATGAGGGACGAATCGTGGTGACGAGTCTTGGGTTCACTATCCAAAATTTACATCTTCAAGCTAGNGTGCACTTGTTTGAAAATTCCTGAGTATTGGTAGGGAGTAAGAAATAAATGCATAACTCGTTGCATGAGGGACGAATCGTGGTGACGAGTCTTGGGTTCACTATCCAAAATTTACATCTTCAAGCTAGCTCCTGACCACGGATGGCACCACGACTCGTTACCCTAACCATGAGTCGTGGCTTTTCTTTTGGTCAGCCCCAAGTTTATAAAATCCAACGAACTCTGCCTTCACACCACGAGTCACCTAACGACTCGTGGTGCACCTAGCGGGTCACTGGTTGACTAGTCCTATGACCTGGTGCAGAAATTTCTATTTTCTCCATTTCAACCCTCGGATCTGATCTTTGGGCTTTCGGGGTATTACAATACAAGATTGTGAGACGTATTGGCAAGGTGGCCTATGAGTTGTAGTTGCCCGCAGAGTTAGCGTCAGTGCATCCAGTCTTATATGTATCGCTCTTGAAGAAGTGCATTAGTGACATGGCTCTGGTTGTACCGATAGAGAGCATAGGAGTGAATGATAGCCTTAGCTCTGAAGTGGTTCCGATGGAAATCATTGATTGTCAGGCTCGAAAGTTGAAGAACGAAGAAGTAGTTGTAGTAAAGGTTTGTGGAGAAATCATTTTGCTGAGGGAGCTATGTGGGAAGCCGAAGCAGATATGATGGATAAATACCCACATCATTTCCCTTCCGGCTCAATGCCTGCTTGAGTTACCAGCTTCCTCCTTAGTACTCTATTAAGCTTTATGTCTAGTTCATGTCTCCTAGTTTCATTTAAGTCAGTGCTTGTTTATGTGTAATTCATTAATTAAGTTCATTCTTGTATTTCAGTTTGGAGTCAGTTACTCCATCGGTTCTTAGCATTAGATGTTCAGTATTTGGGATGGCAGTTTCTTTCCCCAATTATTCTGTACGTTTACCTATATTTGAGGATGAATGTTTCCAAGGGGAACATTTTTTAATACCCTGGTAGTGCTGTTATACCCCGAAAGCACGAAGATTAGACTCGAGAGTTGAAATGGAGAAAACTAAAAATTTTGCACTAAGTCACACAACAACTTTCTCTGTGACTCATGGGGGAGGACCACGAATCATGAGGTGACGCGTGGTGAAGTACTGAGTTGAGTTAAAGAAGTATTAATGAAGGTGTCATCATGGGCATGACCACGAGTCGTGGGTCCTCAAGTCAGTCGTGGCCAAGGGAATTAAGAAGGTGGAAAAGTGAAAGGTAGTGCACCTAACAGATAGACCCCACGAATCATGGTTAGACACCACGACTCATTGATTGGATCGTGGTCATCGGGAAGATAAAGAGTGGGGGTCGAGGCAATAGGAATAACGAGTGGTGACCACGAGTCGTGGTCATTGGTAACGACTCGTGGGATGGCCCGTTATGAGTTCCAGGGTAAATTTGGCAGTGTACCCAATGATTGAGGTAATGACTAGTGTAAGGTGGAAACGACTCGTTAGGTCCCTCGTGGGGACTGACAAGTAGTTATTTTTTGCGAAATTATTAAGGGTATTCTCATCATTCCTTTGCTCTAAGGTCCTATACTACGTCGTTTTAAGTTAATTTTTAGACTGTATTAATATAGGTTAAGTCATTCCAACCTATTCAAAACCCATGCATGCGAGTTACAAAGATAGAGAGGAGATCAAGCCTTAGTCGTTCCAATTCTTCTCAAATTCTTCTTGGGCAATCAGAGAAGTGTAAGAATTAGCTATAATCAGGTATGTAGGGTTATGAGTGGGTGTTTTCGTTCACACCCATGCCTAATCTCTCCTAATTCATGAAGTTTTGTTTAAAAATCTTATGGGGTTTTATCTTAAATCTTGTGGAATTCTAATGATCTATCCATGGCTTATTATTTCTCATGATTTACATCATATTTTATGAATCATGATCAGATTTTACGATTAATTTGATTATAAATTTATTGATTTTAATTTCTATTAAATNATTATGCCTGTTCTATATTAAATCGAGTTACGATCTTTACCTCTATTGCGGAAGTTCATAAACCCATCAAGATTTAAGACTTATGATATGGAATTATCCAAATGCCCATTATGAATTTATGATTTAATAAGAATATACATGATTTAGAAGTATGCATGAATCTCATGACTTACTATTTATGATTTTGGCCGACTCACGGGCCTTACTCTCATGGTTAGTTCACGTATTTACAAGAATGCTTATGAGTATTATGATTTAACTAGACCATGAATATCATGCATTTTATTCTATGAGCATTATATATGTTTTCAGAGTAGTATTTAACACATAGTAGGTTTGGGGCCTAGGTTTGTCCCCAAATTTCAAAACTATGTACCACTGTAGGACATGATGGGACCTCCCTTGAGACTGTCCCCTTTTCCCAAATAGGCCCCTTTTGAGTGTGATATCACTTCGTTCATATTTCTACCCTTGTCAAGGTACGAACACCCTCCCAATTAGGGATTTATAGGCCGGGCTCCACGTGTGCTCATATGGGGTATGTCAGTTATAAGAATCTCCCATTGTTCTAGATGTTTTATGCAATATTAGGTTTATATTATTTTGGCTCAAATGATTACTTATAGAGTTCTCTTATGACTATGGTAATGAATGGATTACAAATGATTTTAAAACCTTAAGCCTTATGTTATCTTATGATATTTAAGTTATGAGCATGTTGTCCCACTCTTATGATATCTTATGAGCTTTTATGTATTATCTTAAATGTTCGCTTTTACTTACCTTGCATACTCGGTAAATTCCACGTACTGATCGCATATATTATGTTGTATCTTTTCATGATATAGGCTTCGATCTTCAGACCTAGCACCGTCAATAGTTAATCTCAGAGTTTAGCATTCATCTCTTTGGTTAGTCCTCATTCTTTGAGGACTAGTTTGATATCAGTTATCTTTTCTTGTTCAAATTTCTAGACTTGTCAGGTTAGTTGGGGATGTTGTCCCATCAACCCATCGAATGTGTTAGTGGATTTTAGACTATATGTAGTATTCAATTGTTATGTATGTAGTACGTTTGACTTACCATGTTATGTTATGTTTATGCTTCCGCTATGTTGTTATCCTCAGTATTCCGGTTTATTGACATCGAGTTAGATGTATGTTTATGCCATGGGTCGACCTGGAGTCTCTCGAGGCTCCTTGTCCCGTGTTACCATTCGGGTCTACGTTCGGGTCATGACAAACTTGGTATCAGATCCATAGGTTTGAAGTGTCCTAGGGTGTTTGAAAGTAATGTTAAGCCGCTACAATTATGATGAAGAGGCTACGAGACTTTTATGAAATGTTCCTTTCTTTCATGATCTATGTCGTGCAATGAAATATCTCCCAATCCTTCTAATTCGTGCTATTCGCAATTGCAAAATCATGGCTCCCCATAGAGTAAATCGTTGGAGGAATGGAAATGGAGATGGCCACGAGGATGACAATGGAAACAGGCACCAACAGGACCCACTAGTCCAGCAGCACCATGCACCAGAGCCTGTTGCCCATGCTGAATTTGGGGTATCTATTCAAATGCTCGCATAGGCCTTGATCGCTAAGTCAATCAGCAAGTAGTTGCGCATGTTCCGCAAAATGGCAATGCAACCGCAGCTCGAGTCAGGGATTTCTTGAGAATGAACCCACCAGAGTTCCTCGCATCAAAAGTAGATGAGTACTTGCATGAATTCATCGATGAGATTCTAAAGATCACCCAGGTTATGGGGGTGACAAATGGGGAGTGCATTTATTTGGCTTCTTATAAGCTAAAAGGGGTTGCGCATATTTGGTTTAAACAGTGTAAGGATAGTAGGTCAGTGGGAGCAGGCCCTATCGGTTGGGAAGAGTTTCATACAACCTTTTTGGATCGGTTCTTCCCTCGTGAGATGAGGGAACTGAAGGCAGCCAAGTTTGTAAATCTAAAACAGGGTGACATGTCGGTTCAAGAGTACACTATGGAGTTCACCCATTTATCCAAGTATCCACAAGAGTTAGTGGTAGACCAGAGGGCTCGGTGAGAAAATTTGTGCATGGAGTAAGTGACTACCCTGATAAGGACTGTAGGATCGCCATCTTATATCGAGACATAGATTTCCCCACATAGTGTTACATACCCAGCAGGTGGAGACAGTGAATCAGAGGCAGAGAGAGGACAAGAGGGCTAGGATAGACCATTATGGGATTTCTCAGCCTAGATCGGGGAAGGACAGTGCCAGTAGTCTCATCACAGGTCTTTTGCTCCAGCACCATCATCAGCTAGTGCACCATCTAGATCATGAGGGGATCGAAGAAGTAGGGCTTCATATTTGAGTGGTTAGAGTAGCATGCAGATAGATCGCACCTTCCATCCTGTGCAAGGTGCGACAAGAATCACCCAGGGAGGTTCCTAGTTGGCTCAGACGCTTTTTTCGAGTGTGGCAAACCTGGACACAGACTCTGGGATTACCCTTCGGCCAGATCAGGGGTTAGTGGAGCCTGTATACCAGCCGCTAGTTCAGCCGCTCTAGCAACACGTCCCTCCCAATAGGGGGCTTTGACTAGTTCGGTCAGCGGCCAGTGTCAGAATAGGTTTTATACCCTTGCAACCCTTCAAGAGCAGGAGACATCACCGTATGTGGTTACTGGTATTTTACGAGTGTTTCACCTTGATGCTTATGCTTTGTTAGATCCATGGGATACCTTATCTTTTGTAACACCTTATATTGCTAGTAGCTTTGGAGTCAGTCATGAAATTCTGTCAGAATCATTCTCAGTCTCTACTCCCGTTGGTGATTCAATTGTAGCTAGGAAGGTGTATAAAAGTTGCTCGATCACAGTTATTGCATAAAATCACCTTCGGGGACCTTATAGAGTTAGCGATAACTATCTTTGATATTATTCTAGGTGTGGACTGGTTGTATGCATGTTATGCTTCTGTTAATTCTAGAATCAGTGTGGTAGAGTTCCACTTTCCGGGTAAGTTAGTCTTGGAGTGGAAGGGTTGTTCGATCATGCCTGTAGGTCATTTCATTTCCTATCTTAAGGCCAGGAAGATGATTTATAAGGGTTGTGTGTATCATCTAGATAGGGTTAAGGATTTTTGAGTTCGACACCTCGACTATCCAGTCAATTCCGATAGTGCATGAGTACCTAGAAGCATTCCCTGATGATTTATCGGGTGTTCCTCCCGAGAGGAAAACTGATTTGGGTATTGACCTTCTTCCCGAAACACAAACTATATCATCCCTCCTTACAGAATGGCTCCAGTCGATCTAAAGGAGTTGAAAGAGCAGTTGAAGGACCTGTTAGATATGGGTTTCATCAGACCAAGAAAGTCTATATGGGGTGCACCAGTTCTATTTGTCTAAATGAATGATGGTTCCCTTTTGATGTGCATTGATTATCGGCAATTCAAAAAAGTCACTATCAAGAACAGGTATCCTCTACTCAAGATTGATGATTTATTTGACCAGCTTTAGGGTGAGAAGTGCTTTTCGATGATAGATCTTAGATCCGGGTACCATTAGCTAATAGTTCGGAGAGCGATATCTCGAAGACAGCCTTCAATATGCGGTATGGTCATTATGAGTTTGTAGTTATGTCTTTTGGACTAATGAATGCTCCTGCAGCTTTTATGGACTTGATAAACTGGGTGTTCAAGGAATACCTTGATATGTTCATGATTATGTTTATTGATGATATCCTGATATACTCTCGGAGCGAGGAGGAGCATGCCGCTCATTTGAGGGTGGTGCTGCAGACTCTCAAGGATTGCTAATGATATGCTAAATTCAACAAGTGCGAGTTTTGGTTGAACTCAGTGGCATTTTTGGGCCATGTGGTATCAAGTGAGGGCATATAGGTGGACTCTCAAAAAATAGAAGCGGTGAAGAATTAGACTAGACCGGTGAATCCTTCCGATATCTGGAGCTTTTTGGCTTTGGTTGGCTACTATTGGTGATTTGTTGAAGGTTTCTCATCTATTTCAGCACCTTTGACCAAGCTGACAAAAAAGAATGTGAAATTCCAATGGTCGGAGGCTTGTGAGAAGAGCTTTCAAGACCTGAAGATTTGACTTAACTTGAGTTGGCCACCGTGGTATTCTCCTTGAAGATATGGCGACATTATTTGTACAGGGTCCACATGGATGTGTTTACAGACCATAAGAGCTTACAATATGTGTTTACAAAGAAGAATCTCACTCTTCGACAAAGGAGGTGGTTGGATTTACTCAAGGACTAAGATATGAGTGTGGTATACCATCCGGGTAAGGCTAGTGTAGTAGAAGACGCACTTAGTAGACTCTGTATGGAGAGTGTGACCCATGTGGATGAGGAGAAAAAGGAGCTGGTGAAGGATGTGCATTGACTCGCAAGGTTGGGGGTTAGGTTGGTTGAATCGACCAATTGCGGGGTTATAGTGCAGAACGAATTAGAATCTTCCTTGGTGATGGATGTCAAATCTAGACAAGATGAAGACCCTATTTTAGTAAAGT
This sequence comes from Datura stramonium, assembly GCA_018107945.1. NCBI lineage: Eukaryota > Viridiplantae > Streptophyta > Magnoliopsida > Solanales > Solanaceae > Datura > Datura stramonium. The sequence goes on from JACEIK010000595.1 coordinate 138,843, forward strand.
TGAAGAAAGTCATTCAAAATCAGAAGGTAGAGGTCTTCTCCAAAGGGGGAGATGGTGTGCTTCAGTACCAAGGTCGCTTATGTGTTCCGGATGTTGATGATTTGAGGAGACAGATGTTAATTGAGGCTCATGGATCTAGGTATTCTATCCATGTAGGTGCCACCAAGATGTATCGTGACTTGTGAGAAGTCTATTGGTGGAATAGCATGAAGAAGGACATCGCGAAGTTTGTAGCTAAGTGCCCAAACTGTGTGCAAGTAAAGGTCGAGCACCAGAGACTAGGAGGTGTGCTTTGTCATATCAATATTCCAACTTGGAAATGGGAAGAAATAAATATCAACTTTGTCATAGGGTTGCCTCGTACTCGTCGACAATATGATGTTATTTGGGTTGTAGTAGATAGGTTGACCAAGGCTTCTCATTTTTTACTGGTCAAAACCACAGATTTGGTGGAGGATTATGACGAACTATATTTTCGGGAGCTGGTTCGATGGAATAGAGTGCCCTTGTCCTTCATATCAGACAGAGGAACTCAATGTACCTCTTAGTCTTGGAGGTCATTTCAAAAAGGACTTGGTACTCAAGTTAAACTCAGCACAATATTTCACCCGCAAACGGATAGTCAAGTGGAGTGGACAATTCAGACTATCAAAGACGTGTTGAGAGCATGCGTGACTGACTTCAAGGGTAGTAGGGATGATCATTTTCCTCTTATCGAGTTGCATATAATAATAGCTACTATTCCAGTATTTAGATGGCTCCCTTATAGGCTCTCTATGGGCGGAGATGTAGATCCCCCATTGGTTGGTTTGAAGTTGGTGAAGTTGTGATGATAGGACCAGATTCAATCCATAAGGCTTTGGAGAGGGTTCAACTCATACGGGATAGGTTGAAAACAGTTCAATGTCATCAAATGTCCTATACCGATGTGAGAAGGACTAAGCTTGAGTTCGAAGTGGACGATTGGGTGTTTTTTAAGGTGTCGCCCATGAAGGGAGTGATGAGGTTTGGAAAGAAAGGAAAACTCAGCCCCCGTTATGTTGGCCCTTACTGGATTATGAATGGGTTGGCAAGGTGGCAAACGAATTGGAATTTCCCTCTAAATTAGCTTCTGTGCATCCTATATTCCATGTATCGCTCTTAAAGAAGTGCTTGGGTGATCCATCATTAGTTGTCTCGGTGGACAGTATTGGTGTGAAAGACAACCTTATTTATGAGGAGGTTTCGGTAGAGATACTGGATCATCAGGTTCCGAGGCTAAGGAACAAGGAAATAACTTCAGTCAATGTTTTATGGAGAAATCAGCATGTTGAAGGAGCTACGTGGGAAGCCGAAGCAGACATGATGGCTAGATACCCACATTTATTTCCTACCAGCTCAGTTCCAGCATGAGGTATCAGTTTATCCCTAAAACCCTATTTAGTTTTCATGTTCCCCGGTTTCTTTTATGTATGTGGATGTTTATATGATTCATGAATTTAGTTCAGCCATTAAGTTTGATTCGGAGATAGTCATTCTGTCAATTTTCGGCTTAAATGATTAGTATTTGAGTATGATGATTGCATTTCTCTACTTTTCTGTATGTTTTCCAACATTTGAGGATGAATGTTCCCAAGGGGGAGATATTGTTATACCCCGAAAGCCCGAAGATCATACCCGAGAGTTGAAACAAAGAAAACTGAAAATTTTACACCAGGTCACACAACGAGTCATTCTCTGACCCGTGGGGGAAGACCACGAGCCGTGAGGTGACTTGTGGTAAAGTACTGAGTTGAGTTAAAAGAAGTATTGAAGGAGGGGTCATCACAGGCATGACCTGTTATACCTCGGAAGCCCAAAATCAGCCCCGAGAGTTGAAACAGAGAAAAGCTTAAATACTGGCACCAGGTACAGACGAGTCGTGGGATGACTCGTTGGTGCAGCCCACTAGTCGTGGTGTGAGTCATGGGGAAATGAGGGGAGAGTTTGGGAAGTTTGAGAAAAAGGACCCCATGGGCGTGACAACGACTCGTGGTTTGACCTCACGGTCGTTAGGTTAGCCGTGGGGTGGGTAAGGAAAGAGAAGAGAAGAAGGGAGGCAGTGCACTCAATAGGAGGACCCCACGAGTTGTGGTCAGTCCCCACGATTTGTGCGGTGAGTCGTGGTCAAGCAGAGTATGTTTACATTGAAGCCCAGGAAGTGTACTTCATGATCCACTCCACGAGTCGTGACCCAGAGCAACAAGTCGTTAGGTTCTCCGTTAGGACCACCTGGCAATTGTTTTTTGCGAATTCAGTAAGGGTTTTTCCATAATTTCTATGTTTCTAAGGCCTAAACTACATCATTTTATGTTATTTTGTGAAGTGTATTAAGATAGGTTAAGCCCTCCTAACCTATTCATTCTCATGCATGCAAAGTTAGAAAAGTTTAGAGGTGATCAAGCTAGTGTTTAAGGTGTTCTTCATCAACTTCCCTTTGGGCTTTCTAGGAGTGGAGAGAATTGAACCCAAGTATGTAGGTTTATTAATGGGTGTTTTCGTTCATACCCATGTCCAATCTCTCTTAATTCATGAAAGTTGATCAAAAATCTTATGGAGTTTGACTTAAATCTTATGGAATTCTAATGATCTATTAATGGGTTATTTTCTTTTGTGTTTTATATTATATTATCTGAATTATGATCAGATTCTACAACTATTTTGACATTAAAATTATTGATTTTCAATTTCTCCTAACCTAAGCCTAATTATGCATGTTCTATGATGAATCGAGTTATGATCTTTACTTAAATTATTTATATTCATAAATCCATCATGATTTATGATTTGAAATAGGGATTTATTCAAATATCCATTATGATTTTAGGATTTGCAAAGTATATGCATGATCTACAAGTATGTATGAATCCTATGATTTTCGAATTATGTTTTTGACTAACTCACGGGCCTTAACTTTATGGCTAGTTAATGAATTCACAAGCATGTTTATGATTATCATAATTTAACTAGCCCACGAATCTCATGCATATTATACTATGAGCACTATATATGTTTTGGGAGTAGTATTTTACAGCGAGTAGGTTTGGAGGCTAGGTTCTGCCCCGAACCTCAGAACTACATGCCACCATAAGACATGATGGCACCTCTATTGTGACTGTCCCCTGGCGCAAATGGCCCTTTTCATGGTTGATATCACGCCTTTCATGGTTCTACCCTTGGCAAGGTATGAACACCCTCCCGACTAGGGTTACAGGTCAGGCTCGATGTGTGCTCTTATGGGGTATGTCAGTTATGAGAAGCTCCCACTATTCCTCATGATTTATGCATGTTTATGATTATGTATATTTGCTCAAGTCATGTTCAATAAATCTTTTCTATTATGACTATTATTACGATTATATTACGAATGTTTGAAAACCTTGAGCCTTATGTTATATTACGTTATTTATGTTATGAGCATGTTGTCCTTCTCTTATGACCATTTATGAGTTTCATATATTTTAAATATCCGTTTTTACTTACTTGCATACTCGGTACATTCCACGTTTGACGCATACACTATGTTGTATCACTTCACGATACAGGACCCGACTCTCAAGTTCAGCGCCGCTTGTATTCAGCTTGTAAGAGTAAGCATTTGCATATTTGGTGAGTCCTCATCTCTTGAGGACTAGACTACTCTGATTACTTACGTGTATTTAAGTTTCTTTTTTGTTTAGTTAGTTGGGGTTTTATCCTATCAACTCGTCATGTTTAGAGGCTTTTCATACATATTTATGTATTCAGCTTCAGATTCCGTATTCTGATGTTATGTTCAAGTTAGACTTCCGCTATGAGTATATTGTTTATTATTCAATTTCTTGATTGAGTTAGATGTATGCTTATGCCATTGGTCGACTTGGGGTCTCTCGGGGCTCCTTGTCCCATGTTACGATCTGGGTTTCCATTCGAGTCGTAACAAACTATGACCATGAGTCGTGGCCAGGCCCCATGACCCGTCAGGTCAGTCGTGGCCAAGGGAATTAAGAAGGGAGAAAAGTGAAAGGTGGTGCACCTAACGGATAGACCCCATGAATCGTAGTCAGACACCACGACTCGTTAAGTGGATCATGGTCATCAGGAAGATAAAGATTGGGGGTCGAGGAAGTGGGGATAACGAGTTGTGACTGATCTGGGGCATATTTATATGCCCAAGTGATACTCAAATGCATCGTTTTTGCCTTGTTTATCCAACAATGTTTGTATATTTTCATGTAAATTGTAGG
>JACEIK010000595.1:192295-250628 GCA_018107945.1 Datura stramonium
CAAACAAGGTGTATGCTGTTAGCTACTGGAAGGAAATTGGTTGAGACATTGGATCTGATTGACGTTATTGAACGCCTTGGCATAGCCTATCACTTTGAGAAAGAAATTGATAATATTTTGGAACAAATTTACAATGAAAATTCAAACTTCGAGGACAATGACTATAATGATTTATACACTTGTGCGCTTCAATTTCGATTGCTTAGACAACACGGTTACAACATCTCTCTTAGTAAGTAGTACAAATTCAATAGTTGTTGTAATTATATATTACCACTACTAAAAAATCATTATTTTTCTATTGAAATTTTTCACCGAAAAATGTTAAATGACTATTCCCACTGATATCGGTAGGAAAAGGAAAAATACTAGTGTTTTCACATGAAAAAATCATTAAGTTTCCTAATACTTCAGTGAGAATCTATTTCCCACCATGCGTTTTCCCAATAAACTGGTTCAGTGGAAAATAGATGGAAAAATTATATTTTATAACACAAATTCCCCATTGATTTGCGATGAAAAAAATCTCAGTTTTTAATAGTGTACTATCCATTTTCTAGAAGGCTAATATATTGTATTATTCCTTATAAATCAGAAATTTTCAACAAATTTCAAGATGGAAATGGCAAACTCAAAGAGTCACTTGCTAGTGATGTCTTAGGATTATTGAGTTTGTATGAAGCTTCACATGTAAGGACTCATGGTGAAGACATCTTAGAAAATGCACTTGCTTTCTCCACTACTCATCTTGAGTCCGCAGTACCACATTTGAACTCTCCTCTTAAAGAGCAAGTGACACATGCCCTTAAGCAATCATTGCACAAGGGTTCTCCTCGAGTTGAGACTCTGTTCTTCATTTCATCAATCTACGAGAAGGAGGAAACAAAGAATGATGTGTTACTTCGATTTGCCAAATTGGATTTCAACTTTCTCCAAATATTGCACAAACAAGAACTTGCTGAAGTATCAAGGTGCGATAATATAAAAATGATAAAACCTTTTTGATTGATCATTTATCAAGTTTTTTTATACTGCAGGTGGTGGAAAGATTTGAATTTCGTGACAACACTTCCATATGCTAGAGATAGAGTAGTTGAATGCTACTTTTGGGCGTTAGGAACATATTTTGAGCCTCAATATTCTCAAGCTCGTGTCATGCTTGCTAAGACCATAGGAATTCTTTCGATTGTGGATGACACGTACGATGCTTATGGTACAATTGAAGAACTTGCCACATACACGGATGTCATACAAAGGTATGAACCTCATATATATCTTGAAAGTGAATATCATAAAAAGATTAATTAAACTGAGCTTTTGCTCATTATATATTTATGTTATTATTTAAAATGCATAAATTTACCTAATTAGCACTTTAACCTTACAGATGGGATATTAGCAAAATTGATCGTCTCCCTGATTACATGAAAATCAGTTATAAAGCTCTTCTAGATCTTTATGAAAATTTTGAAAAGGAAATGTCTAGCGATGGAAGATCGAATGTTGTCTATTATGCTAAAGAAAAGGTGAGTCTCACTTAGTTCTACCTCGGGTCTTTTGGTGAATATATATATAAACTAGAAGTAATCAAGTTACAATTTTCTAACACTTTTGAAGTCATATTCACAGATGAAAGAAGTGGCACGAAGTTATAATATTGAGGCAAAATGGTTTATTCAAGAACATGTGCTACCTGTTACTGAATACCTAAGCAACAGACTTATAACTTCCGGTTTCAAGGTCCTCGCCACAACATCGTATTTGGGCATGGCATCTGCTAAGGAGCAAGATTTTGAGTGGTTGTCAAAGAATCCCAAAATTCTTCAAGGCAGTGCGATAATATACCGAGTTATTGGTGACATAGCCACAGACGAGGTATGAGATTAGCTATATGGGAGTTGTATGTCATGAAGTTAATTATAACATTACATTAATCTATTTGATCGCCTTTCCTACAGGTTGAGAAAAGTAGGGGACAAATTGTAACAGGAATTGAGTGCTACAAAAGAGATTATGGTGTGACAACTGAAGAGGCAATGACTAAATTTCGTGAAATGGCTGAGACAGCATGGAAAGATGTTAATGAAGGAATTCTTAGGCCCACTCCTGTATCGATGGAGTTTTTAGCTCGTATTCTCAATCTTACTCGTCTTATTAATATTGTATATGAATACAATCAAGATGGATACACTCATCCCGAGAAAGTCTTAAAACATCACATTATTGCCCTACTTGTGGACCCCATCATAATTTGAGCTGCCAATTGTTGGTGGTCATCTTGACAACTCTTTGTTGAGAATGTACTAATGTTGTTATCTTTATCCTATTGAATAAAGTTTTTAGGGAGCTTCTTTTGTAGTTGTGCACTTCCTAACTAGGACCTTAAAAAAGAAATAATGCTATTAGCAGCTAGCTCTTTTTGTTCTTAGTTATGTCATTTCACCTTAAGTCGAATATTTGAAGTTTCTACTCCAGAGTGATCCCACTATTTTATAATAATGTATATCTACTTATAATATTTATATCCTTTTATTCCTATTTTTATGTTATAGCGTCATTAATTAATAATAGGATTTTTCTTTTCTTTAGTTTCTTATCTTTCTTTTTTCTGACAATTGCTAAACATGTCCAACAGTTGTAAGGTGAGGTCTTACTAATGTTGATGTTGATCGATCTTAATACTTGGTTGTAAAATAAAACAATTAATGAAAATAATTGGTACAAAATTTTGTGGAAATATAGCTTTTCTTACCAAAGTTAAGTGAGTTTTCCCAAAATCTATCCATCTAGCTACGGTCAAGATACTAATTAAATTAATCTAATCTGAATATTTAATAAATAAATAGAATAAGTGTGACTCATACAATAATATACTTGAGGAAATAGAGAGAAGATGTGTTGTACAATAATCTTAGTTTTGATGATTGACAAACTGATAAAGGGACCAGGTTCGGACTTTACATCTTCTACAGGGACTAGGTTCGTGTGTGTGTCAAGCAGCCAACATATAACTATAAAGTGTGCTTTTGTCTGCGATGGTTCGTGAAGCTACAACAGGATTGCAGCAAGACAGATGTACTAACCAATGGGATTGCTTCTAGGTTTTTGGCCTCTCAGTCTCATATATGGATAGAGATGACCAAAATAAAACTCTAGTTCTTGCATTCAAGAAATTGAGATATTCTCTGCAAAAGACGTCAATGCTCAAGAGGAACAAAGCTCATCAACAACAAGGGACATGATTGTGATCAATTCAAGTTGTCTCTTAATACTTGTTTTTGAATCCTTGTAATCTGTTCAAAAAGTGTAAACCTCTCTTCTCCTTATGAAGTTGGTGTAGGTGTTTCTTTTGTAACTCTTCTTGTGTCTTTAGAAAGAGTCATCAGAGGTAGTTGGTGGTAGGGCTAGAGTTAACCGTGTTTTGTATCAGCTAGAGTTAGTTGGTAGTTGGGTTAGAATTAGCCATTGTGCACCAGCTAGAGGTAGCTGGTTGGAGAGTCGAAGTAGAGTTATTGCCTCGTAGTCTTGCAATAGAGATATTGCAAGAGGAATAGGATTGAGAGTTTAATCCTATGAATTACAAGTGTATGTAATCTTTAATGCTTAGGATTAGTGAAGTTGTTGAGAAATTCTACTAGGTAGGTCGTGATTTTACTCCCATGAACAAGGAGGTTTTCACATAAATATTCCATGTCATTTATATTTACTGCTCTAGTTGTTTGTTGTTTGATTATTTATTGTGACAGTCAAAGGACCTGGGCCCTTGACTAATAGTGCACCCATACAAGCCATCAAGATGAAATAATGTCAAGATGTATGAAATGAAATGCCAAGAGATTCTATCATAAGCTTTAATCATGTCAATTTTGAAAATCACATTTTTCATTTTGTTCATTGTTTTTAGGGAAAAGCTCAGATATGTCATCGAACTTTAGGAAAAGGCTCATCTATGTCATCCGTTAATAGTTAGGCTCGTTTATGCCACTGTCGTTACTCAAAGGGGTCATCCATGCCATTAATTTTTTAACAGACACAATAGTTGATTTTTCAATACCAGATTGTACATGTGGCCATAGTTAAGTGGGTCACGTCACTTATTTAACCTACATATTAAACTATTCATACAGTCTAAAATTACTCGACCCACGGCCAGAAAAATCTACCAACATTTTTACCCGACCCATCATTATTTAATTTAACCCTTCCCAGCCAATTTCACTATTTGATAAAACACCAGCAAAAATCTAACCCCCAACCATCTTCTTCTTCCTCTTCTCCAATCCTCTTATGTTCATCTCTTTCACGAAGAAGGACAAGACAAGGAACACCAAAGATACTAGCCAATGAAACTACAGATGAGAATCCAATTCAACATCCATGGTAATTCCCAATTAGAGAATGAAATTCAGCAAGAATATTGAAAGGATAGATACTAGTTGCTAGCATTGACAAGAAGAACACGTTTTACCTGCAAATACCTGAAATTGAACACCAAACACATTCAATAAAGTTGCATATACCCAGGCAAAAATATGATTTTGGAGTGAAAATGTAAAAGAACGGACCATTTAAAATCTGCACCTTTCAATTCACCAATCGAAGCAACCAAACTCGAATTTTTTACTCGCTGATTCTGTTACGCCCCAAGAATCGATGAATGCGTATGTATGCGGCGCTAATGAAGGAAGAATTTCGAACAGATTTGAAGGCTGCCAGGGAAAAGGTAAAATAAGAATTCTGCACATTGTAGAAGACTATCTGGCGTAGGGGTTTGGGGATTCTTTGCTGGTATTTTATCGAGTAGTGAAATTGGTTGAGGAAGGATTAAATTAGATAATTCCGGGGCGGGTAAAAATGTGAGTTGATTTTTCTAGGTATGGGTTTGGTAGTTTTAGACTGTATGGATAGTTCAATAGGTGGGTTAAATAAGTGATGTGACCCACTTAAATATGGTCATATATACAATCTGGTATTGAAAAATCAGCTACTGGGTCTGTTGAAAAATAATGGCATGAATGACTCATTTGTGTAACTGCAGTGGCATAAACGAGCCTAACTATTAATGAATGGTATAAATGAGCCTTTTTCCTAAAGTTCGATGGCATATCTGAACTTTTTCCCTTGTTTTTATCTCATGAATGATCTCTTGGGCCAGTAAAATATTTTATCCTATAGATCTACCCTTAGTAAAATCACATTGATCTGAAGTAATGATTTTTGGAAGAATAGAGGTCAAACTAGTAATGTCCCAAGTCTTCTGAAAGAAAAGACTAGTGAAACCATCACGGCCTGCAGAACTATTGGGGTTGATCCCAAAAACAACACTTATAATCTCTTCCCCTGTGGGATCTTGTGGAAGAATTTGATTATCTTCCTCATTGGTATATTTTTTAATGTTTTTCAAGATGCTCATATCAATGTTGTAATTATCTTGAAAGAAGAGTTGTTGATATGTAGAAGTTTGTTGCTGCTTTACCAATCTCATTAGTCCCTTCTATCTAATTCTCTCACTTTTTTTCTGTGAATTTTAATAATTTTCCTTCTAGCCTTAACTATGGTATGGACGAAATTGGTATTCTCATTCCCCTTCCAGATTTCATTTCAAATTAACTTTTTACCTCCAGAAAGTGTTCACATTCTTGTGATGAACTATTAATTCAGCTTTAGGATCTATTCAAGTTCATCCTATCTTGTTGGTTTAGAGTCTCCATATATATATTTCTCTTCATAATGCTTGAACTGTGCTTCCATTAGTTGATAACTTCTCAAAGATGTTGCCAGTTTTTGTTTTAAACCAGTGACTAAGATCTTTGCTAGTGCTCTTTAGTTTCTGTTGAGCTTGCCAAAAGATGATTTAGGTTTACCACTGCCGCAGCACAGTGGTAGAACTGCTATGTTACACGTCTTTACCTAATGGACAAACACTCTCTTATTTGTCTCATCCTTGATATTGCTTGACATAAGACAAAGGGAATTTTCACTCTTGCAACTCTCAAGAAGGACATTTCCTCTCTTGCAAAGTCATTCGAAGACAAAGCTTCAACAACAACAAGAATCAGTTCTTATTCATTGTATTTGTTTAGTTCTATGTTGTTGATTTCTTGTCTTTTGTTCATCACATCTGTAAACCTACTCCTCTTATGAGAAGCAGCTATAGGTAGTTTTCTTGTTTGTAATCTCGTTGGTTGTTAGGCTAGAGTTAGCCTTTTGCCTTTCTTTGTAATAGAGTTATTGCAAAGACTTACATTAGAGATATTGTAAAGGAGAAGGGATTAATAGGTTAATTCCTACATTATATGAGCTTGTAATTTGAAACTTCCCTGTTTGTTTAGTGGAGTTTGGAAATCCTACCAGTGTAGGTCGTGATTTTACTCTGTTAAGCAAAGAAGTTTTCACGTAAAACGTTGTGTGTTATTTAGTTTTTGTTCTTGTTTAAGAACTGGGTAAGGAACCTGGTCCTATATATACTTTGGTGGACTCATATAAACTAACAATTGATATAAGAGCGGGTTCTTTCTAAAAGGTTAACACCTAAAAAGTACCGGCTCTAATGACTGCTCCCCCTAACTTGGAAGAAGGACAGTCCATACTAGACGTCCCAGATTCAATAGACAGTACTATGGATGGTGGAAAACTAGAATGCATGATTTTATAATGGCTGAGGACTCGGAGTTGTGGGATATTATTTTTGACGGACCTTTCGTGCCTATGAAGACATTGGAAGACGGTTCAACAGTCCCCAAGACGAGAAAGGAGTACAATGACACGGACAGGAAGGCTGTAGAGAAGAACTTTAAGGCCAAGAAATTTCTGGTATGTGGTATTGGTCCAGATGAGTAAGATCGCATTTTAGACTGTGATATGGCGAAGGAGATCTAGGAGGCATTGCAAATAGCACATGAAGGTACTAGCCAGGTGAAACAGTCAAAGATAGACATGCTAACAACTAAATATGAGCTTTTCAAAATGAAGGAAGAAGAGTCTATTCAAGATATGCATACGAGGTTCACCTCTATTATCAATGAACTTCACTGTTTGGGAGAAATCATCAAGACTAACTAGCTAGTTAAGAAGATTCTCAATGTGCTACAAGGTTCTTGGGAGATTAAGGCCAATGCCATCACTAAAGCCAAGGATCTGGAGAAGCTCACCATGGATGAGCTGATTGGAAACCTCAAGACCTATGAGCTAAAGAAATAGCAAGACCTCGAAAATAAAGAAAAGAACCAAAGAAGGAGAAGAGCCTTTCTCTCAAGGCAGCTAAGAACGATTCCAATGAAGAGAAACCTGATATGGCTTATCAATGATTCCAAAGGCTGGTGAGAAAGAGTGGGATATTTGAAAAAAAAAAGGGAAACTCCAGCAAGTATCCTAAAGAAAATGATTGTTGTCATAAATGTGAAAAGCCTGGACAATTCGTTAAAGATTGTCCTATGCACAAGCAGGATCAGCACCGAGGTAATTCTAAAAGGACACAACAAAGTAATCAAGTGCAGGACAGGTACAAACGGAGAGATGCTACAGACATGATGGTGAAACAAGCAATGGCAGCCTGGAGTGATCATCAAGTGAATCTGATCAAGGAGGAGATAACCAAGTTGATACCTCCATGTTTTCCCAGGAAGATGGACCATCAAATTTTGGCTCAATATTTGCTCACATGGCCAAATCAGATGGTGAGGACAATGAGAAGGTAAATTTTCTCGATATCTAAAAAAATATCAAAATTTATTGACAAAAGGAATTGAGGATGCTTGCAAATGTGTTAATTGATACATATCATGAGATTATTAGTGAAAAGAACATGCTAGTTGCTGACTTAGAACAATCTAAAGAAGTTAGGAGTTCCTTAACTGATGAGATCACAAGGTTAAAAGAAGAACTTAGCGAGTCATCTAAAGAAAAACTCTCGCTAGGTGATAAACTTAAGAAATGCATGGAGAGCGAGTCTAAAGGAAAGAAGTCTCTTGTTAATCTCCAAGATGAATTGGAAGATGAACTTGAAAAGACTAAGCTAAGTCACTAGTTCAACTCGAGAGAAATGAGGACCTCGAGAAGGAACTACTAAAAGTCAAGACTGATCTTGACAAGTCCCTCAAGTGGACCTGGTCCTCCCAAGCACTTGCTTCTGCAAACAAAATATTTGGCAGTTCCAAAGAAGGTCTTGTCTTTTGCAGAGCCAAAGTCCCATACGACCCCCACATTAAATATGTGTCAAACCCTGACAATTGGTTGTGTACTCAGTGTGGTGACAATGACCACTATAAAGATACCTGTGAGGCCAGTATCATTGTTGTTAAAAACAACTTAAAGTTTTTTAGTGAAAATGTAATCGCAAAGGAACCTAGTTCTCCTACAAGAAAATTGTCTCTGCCTACATGGACTAGAAGAAATCTCATTCATCCATTCCATAATCTAAAGGGACCCAAACTGATTTGGGTTCCTAAAGCTAATCAATGATCTTTCTTTGTAGGGCGAGAGAGGAGAAGGCAGCCAAAACTAGTTTATGGACAGCGGCTGACACATGACTAGAAGAATTGAAGACTTTTCCTTTCTCAAGGCCCTTCAAGGTGGGAGTTTATCCTTTAGAGATGTAAAAGAAAGGGTATATTCTTGGTGTGGGAGAAGTCGGAAAAATCATCGCTCATGTAATTGATGGCAATAAAGTAAGGTTTATCTTAGCTTCATGTACGGTGACCAACATTGAATTAAGGGAAGTGATACTGACTTCAAAAAGATGGAAGAACATCTATGTAGTTGAGCTAAGCTCCATCAAAGATCATGACATAACTTGTCTGATTGCATTGGAAGATGATATTGAATTGTGGCATAGAAGGCTTGGTCATGTGAATCCCTTGCAGCTGAATATATTAGTATTGAAGGACCTGGTCTGTGGACTACCCTATTCACGGACCACAATTTTTGGGATGCGTGTGTTAAAGGAAAACAGGTTCTTTCGTTATTTAAGCCAAAGAAGGATGTAAGAACCTCTAAATCTCTTGAGTTACTCCACATGGACCTATGTAGGCCTATGAGATCTGCCAGTAGAGGAGGAAAAAGATACATCTATAATAATCATGGATGACTATTCTCAATTCACATGGACATTATTTCTCAAATCAAAGGATGAACTCTTTGATGTGTTTGTCACTTTTGCCAAACAAGTTCAAGTCAAGTATGAGAACAAGATTGTGAGCATTAGATCAGACCATGGAACTGAATTTGAGAATGTGCGGTTTGATGAATTTTATGTTGAACATGGAATAAATCACAACTTCTTCGTTCCCAGAACACCTCAGCAAAGTGGTGTAGTTGAAAGAAAAAACAGAACGCTTGAGGGTATGGCAAGAACCATGGTGATTGTTAGTGACATTCCAAAGAGCTTTTGGGCTGAAGCAATCAACATAGCCTACTATGTGATAAACAGATGCATGACCAGGTCCCTGTTGGAGAACACCCCCTATGAATTGCTAGATGGTAAAAAGTCAAAGTTGTCATACTTGAGAACCTATGGATGCAGATGCTTCATTCTGAACAATGGAAAGGAAGCTCCTGGTAAATTTGATACAAAAATTCCAAAGTGGCACTTCTTCTTACAAAACAGCATTCCAAGAGCACAAATTGCTGGAAAACTTTTTATTTTGCATGCATACAACAATGGGGAAAAATTTTGTGGCTTGCAAATATGCAAATTGGTTCAAATACTTATCCAGTAATCTACTTCCAAGCACTGCCGAAGGAAGTTCGAGTGATTCCTCGACCCTACATGGCTCCGCCCTCAAGGGCAATAACTAACACACAAATTTATCAATATTGCTCTGTATATGCAATTTCAGAGCTTCTTCGAAGGTTGAAGTTCTAAGGCCTTCTTCTACCATCCATTACCTGCTCTTTTTTGTCATTATGAGTCATAAGACGCTCTAGTTTGGTCGGGTTAGTGATCCGTTTATTTATTAACTCGGTCCATTTTGAGCTATTCAAATTCTAACTCAATCCGCTCATTGACACCCCCAACCTTAAGAATTTCCTCAATTATGTCAATGTCAAACTATCTTTTCTTATGGGAACAATTCGCATAATCATTATAATAATCAATTAAAAATAATCAATAAAAAGTGAAATAAAGAAACAAAGAAGTTGTACTATTATTTCATACACAAGAATTTAAGGAGATCCTACATATTAAATGCACTGCACCATTACAAAAGGCAGCTCTTCAGCAACTTTAAACAACATGATTAAAATAATAAACAAATTTTATTGTTTCAACTAAGAAGAATGAAGTCCTCTGGCTCCAGTTATACGAGCAACAATTCAAGTTTAAGTTTCAATGGAGTCCACAAGCAGCACGATAATGTGAGGTTTTAGGATCTTCCTCAAGTCAAACTCTTTGCTTCTTTTGTGTTGTAATCAAACTCCAACAATTTCAATTCAGTACATGTTTATTTTCTTGAGTTTTTTGACGTGGCTTATCCATTTCTTCATTTGTGCACACTTGTCCTTATTTCATATATATACTATTGCAATTTTTGCTCCTTTAGATAGTGTATTTTGCAACTCCTTTGAAGTAACTTGACTTATCTGTTTCATCATCTCCTTGTCAATCATCAAAACTGCATAGAACCCAATAGTAACTGTATTGCCTTAACAATCAAAATTGAAGTACAAAATTACATAAATCATTATAGTCATTGCCGTCGAAGTTTGAATTTTGTTGTAAATCTGTTCCAGAATATCATCAATTTGTTTCTCAAAGTGGTAGGCTATACCAAGGGATTCAATAACGTCAATCAAATTCAATGTCTCAACCAATTTTGTTCCAGTAGCTAAGACATACTCCTTGTTTCTTTCTTCAACACTTCAATCTCTTGAGCATACTTTTCTGCAACCTATACATAAAACAAAAACAAAAAATAAAATAGCAAACTTTCAATAAACATTAAGAAACTATATATATAGTGAAACTGATAAGGAGGAAAATGTTGAGTTATCAATAGAAGAAGAAGATTGCTAGGGCATTACAACCTGAAACTGATGCTCGACAACATCAAAACAAAGTTTGTGAAAAAATAGCATATATCCAGTCATGATAGGCAGAAGTAGATATAAAAGAACCAGCAAAGGCAACAAATTGGATAGAAAAAAAATTCTACACCTCCTTACAGAGGTGATAGAAGGAAAAATAGAAATCTCTAATTGTTTCGTTATGATTAGTGACATTATTTGGAATATATGAGGTGCGATATCCAAAAAAGCATTTCATAGACTTAAAAGAATGATTAGCAAATAGAAGGTTCAGAACCTATGGTTAATATGAACAAAGTCGAGGGCTATAAAAAGATTTTGGACTTCGACCACTACATTACTAATATCAATGGGAAGATTTGGTGCTTTTGGAGGGACAATTTCACAGTTACCACCATAAAAGATCATGAGCAACAAATTGCATTGAAAATTCAAAAAGATCAAAAGTGTCAGGAGTTTTATGTAACTGTGGCATACGGTAAGTGCACTCCTATTGATAGAAGGGAGTTGTGGAGCATCCTGGAGGAGTTGAACAATATTATCAACCAACCTTGGAGCATTGGAGGCTAATGGTATTCTTCATCTGAGGAGAAACTTGGTGGTCTTCCTTATAGGAATGCGGATAGCTTTGACTTCTTAGAATACATGAATTCTTGTGGCATGATTGACATTGGGTACACTGTTCAAAATACACATGGTGCAATAACTGGAGGCCAAGTAAAAGAATTTGGGAAAGATTGGATAGAATGTTTATTAATGATGCTTGGGCTCAAAAATTAACACCAACACAGTGACCCATCTATCAAAAACTGGTTCTGATCATAGGCCACAACTTCTTAAATTTGATAATGGCTACAAGTCAAGGAAGAAATACTTTAAATTTTTGGACTACTCAAAAGGGCGTCGTTGACATTGTGAATGATGAGTGGAATCAAAATATAGAAGGGAATCTGATATGGAGACTACAACAGAAACTTTTAAAAAATGGGAAGAAGGCTTTCCAAGTAGTCTAGAGAGGATATTGGAGATATACATGCTCAAGCTAAAATTTGGGAAGCAAAGATGCAGTTATTGGAAGATATGGATCTTACTTTGAGAACAGAGGATAGCAAGGAAGAATCTGAATAGAGGACATGCTGAATATGTTTATTGGCTCAATAAACAGGATAGCCTTCTGAAACAAAAATGCCAAGTGAGATGGTTTGAGGAGGGTGATAATAATACCAATTATTTTCATTCAGTGATTAGAGATAGAAAGAGTGTAACACCCCGAAGGTCTATAAGATCATACTCTATACTTAAAGAAAGAATTCAGAAGAAAAGTGGAAATTTTACCACAGAATGAGTTGTGGTACGACTCGTTAGGTGACACCACGACTCGTGGTGAGACTCGTTGCAAGCAGTCAGTGAAGTCTTGTTCAGAGTTCCGAGGTAACGACCCACGTCATGACTCGTGGGGTGAGGAGACGAGTTGTGGGGTCCTAGTCACGAGCAGTAGCCGGAAATATCAAGACTCCAAGGGACTAGGGACATGACGACTCGTTAAGTCCAGTAACGAGTCGTCCTGAAGAGTCGTCAAGTAGAATTCAGAAATAATGCAAGTTGAGACAGTGGTGACGATGGATGGTGATTACAAACCGTTAGGTGAGGTGATGACCCATCGTATCGGTTGTTGGAAGGATTTAAAGGATTTGTCCAGTGTTGATGATGAGTTGTCCGGTGAAGTAACGACTCCTCAGGTCAGTCGTTGGCAGGTTCGAGGAATTCTTTGAGTAATGTACTAGTGCACTCCATGACTGGGCACCACGAGTCGTTGCAAACCCCATGACTCGTGGAGTGCCTCGTAGGAACTGGCGGGGGATTTTTCCTGTGAATTTTCAGGGGTGTTTTCGTAAAATATTATGCTTTTAACTCCTAAACTACGTCATTTGAGTATTGTTATAGGACGTTTTTAAGGGGTTCTTCTAGCCTAATCCCTTATTCCTTCAAAATACCCTCTCAAACTTTTCTTCCTCCTCTCTCTCAAGACTAAGGATTCAATTAGGGTTCTTCAAGGGCTTCAAGGGTTGAATTCAAGTGGGGATTTCTCCTATTCAGGTACGTGGGACTTCAACAAGGATCTCCTTCCATCCTTGCGTCCCAATTTCTGATACTTAAAGTCCAATTTCCTTGATTTTCTAGCAAACATTTTCTAGGCTTTGATGTTGTGGATAAATTCTTATACACCTCCTATGATTTCTCAAACCCATTATGATTAACAATCATATATGTTTATGGGATTACCTTCAACGTCTTGAATTATGTACTTGGTGTGAGAAATGCATGATTTTAGAATTTTCACCATGAAATAGCCTAAAACCTTAAATGGGATTTTGTAATTATAATTCATATGCTCTTATTATGAACTTGCATCCATGACTAAAGTATATGAAGATCGTATGAATTCTCTTAAACCTAGAATATATGATTTAACAGACATGTTGAGATACGATCAGAACTTATGGGTCTTGACCAATGTGAAGTATGTGCATGTTTTCACTATGATTCCAATGTAAATATGTTGGGTATGAGATGAACCTATGGTAATGGCATGATTATCTAATTTTCATCATGAATTAGAGTAAATTTCTAAATGGGTTTTTATGAAATATTCATATACTTCCACCATGACCTCATTGTACATGTTCAAGATATGAGTTGATTATATGGGTTTTCCGTAAATCTAGAATATATGAATCAATGTATACATATTAAGGTATGAATTGGACCTATGGATCTTACATGAATCTAAGATGTACGTCATATGTTATGAACTCGAGATTTTAATGTTGTGGACGTGTGTAAAGTATGATCTGATCCTATAGATGTTTCATGAATGTAACATGTGTGGATTAAATGATAATTTGATACCATAATAATATGAATTATGATGATAAAGCATGAGAATGATCCTTCAGACCATTAGGCTTGTTGTTAGTAGAAAGTAGCCTTAAACAACTCTAAATGATGCAATATAATATTCAGTATGATGTAAACAGTTAAATGCTCATGTCTCTGATTAGCTTAAGCGACTTAGACTAAATGAATGACATAAGACCAGTGACCTCCATGTTCTAGTTTATCGGGACTCTCAATAGCCGAGAATGTTTTCCCTCAATCTGTATGAATGTTCTCCTTAGCTCAGTCAGGGATTCTCATTAGCCGAGAATGTTTTCCTTAGTCAGTCAGGGACTCTCCATAGCCGAGAATATTTTTCTTAGTCAGTCAGGGACTCTCCATAGCGGAGAATATTTTCCTTAGTCAAGGACTTTCCATAGCCGAGAATATTTCCCTTAGTTAGTCAGCGACTCTCCATAGCCGAGAATGTTTTCCTTAGTCAGTCATGGACTCTCCATAGCCGAGAATGTCTCCCTTAGTCTACGATATCAATCTAGCTCAGCTCCGTATGATTTCAGATTATAGTTAAAATTAGTTTAGCAGGATTCAGACTCAATTATCAGCAGATAGTCAGTACGGTGTATGATATTAGTTACAGAATCAGTTCTCAATGTATGTACAACACATAATCATTATGCATCAGTTTGATTATACTTCAGTAAATGTTTTCAAGTAAAAGATTATTGTTAATATATATGTATCTCAGACAGGGTTGTTGTATTCCAGTTCAGTTACATGTCGATGAATCTAATTTACTTCCTTCTTGTATGCTTGCATGTTTAGTTTACTTACGCTTCCCGCATACTCAGTACATTTCAAGTACTAACCGCATACTTTATGTACTATATCGTTTCATAATATAGATTCAGGTTTACAGACTCAGCCACGTGGTTAGATACACTCCATTTCCATCTCAGTTGCTTTTGGTGAGTCCTCATCTTTCAAGGACACGATTTATGTTATATTTTCATTATGTTTCAGTTTTTAGATTTTAGGAGTTAACTGGGGACTTGTCTCAGCAAACTCATCAGTTTAGTAGAGGCTTTCAGACTTGTCTAGATAGATTCAGCTTGGTATCAAAGTGTTGTTACATTTGTCCTTATGGTTTTAATTAGGCTCTTTCAGTTAGCATCATGTTTTGTTAGTTGTTTCTTTTATTAAGTGATATGTTGTGACTATATCATGGATCGACTTGGAGCCTCTGGGGGTTCCTTGTCCCATGTCTCGATCCGGGCCTATGTTCGGGTCATGACAAAGAGAAAGCTTGGACTACAAAGAATCATGAAAAAAAAAAGGAAAATGGATTTCTGGTAAGGAAAACTTTTGCTAAGGTGGCTATTAAACACTTTGAGCATCTTTTCTAATGTCAAGAAGGCCACTTTTGGCCCGGTGTAGCAGGGCCAAGTGGTTTCTCTGGTAAGATTTTATCATAGTTGTTGGGATATTATAAGAAAGGATTTGGTAGAATTTGTTTAGTTTTCTTTCATGGATGGCACCAAATTCTTTCTTTCATGCTCCCCCAGTGGTATTAATCCCCAAGGGGATGGTCCTATTAATTTCTCGGATCTATGGCCCATCGGTTTGAGCAACTTCTCTGGCAAAATTATTGCCAAGATTATCTCGAGAGGCTCGACCCCATGCTACCTATTATGATATCAAACAATCGAAGTGGATTTCTTAAATGAAGGTTCATTAAGAGAATATTAGTTAGCTCGTGAAATTGTCGAGTTATTTATTAGCGTATAGTAAATTTACGGCTTAGTAGTTTAGATTAGTAAGGATTAGTTGGTTCAATTTGAGTATATTTTGGGTTATTATTATATTTTGATTTATTATTTAATTAGTATATTTCAGTTTTCTTTAGCTAGGAATCTATCTTTTCGTTGAAAATTATATTTAAAGAGTTATTTATTACCATTAATAAATGAGACCCATTTATTAAATCTTCAAGAATTTATAGTATTAGAGCTACCCATCATCTAATGAAAATGATCCTAACCATTTTTTTCTTTGTTCCCATCAATCACGCTATTTAGTACCATGTCCAGGGAATGCGATAACAATGGCGCAAACCCCAGAGTTGTCAATGTTGATAATGGCAGGTGTCGATATCATCATCCAATTCAATCCTGATTCTCAATTACCCATCAAACTAAGTGGTGGTCACAACTTCACTACGAAAAGCTCGATTCTCTATGTTTATGTATGGATACAACCTAGTTCATCTATCTCGATGGGACTGACTCCAACTCCCCATAGCACATTTACGAATGGCGCCGACAATCCGGCATTCACCACTTTGATTCATAAGAGATCAACTCATCTAAATTCTCTCGTGGACTACGCCGAAGCCATTATTTCCCCCACCATCGAAGTTGTCGCCTCATATAAATTGGCACAGGAAGCCTTTGCCCACGCTACATTATGCAAATAGATCTCAAATTCGGATATTTAGCCACCATGATCAACTTGCTCGAATCACCAAGGACTCTCTCTCTATCAAAAACTATCTTCATATTGTTTGGTATCTCTCAGATGAGTTAGCAATAGTTATTGCCTATATCAGCAGACTCATAGTCAAAAATACTCGGTAGTCTAGGTCTTGAGTTAAGTGATATCTCTACATGGTCGGAATTACGAGATGCTCTGGTTTCCTATAAAGAGTTGTTTGAAAAAAATTTTGATTATGAACTTCTTCCTTCATTGTGAAGATATAATTTCCAATAGTTGCAGGAAAATGATCATTCTTAGCACTAGCGCGAGGATTCGGCGGCGATTACTCCACCACGGGCGAGACAACCCAAACTCTGTCACTCCTTTGTTAGATACGCAACATGGTGGTCTACGATTGTGTCACTTGCTCAAAGTCTCACAATCACCTTACAGCCAAAGCCAACTATGTTGCTAGTTTCTGTGACCACCAATCTAGATATTTGCTTCCGAGGAGCAATCCATCACATCACCCGTTGAACCGCATCTCCAAGCGTATCATGGTAATGAGGATGTCTCCATGGGTGATAGTAAAAAATTCTATATCTCACAAAAAAAATTCTATATCTCACATATTGAATTCTACTCAATTAAATACATTAAATAATATTTTAAGTTAATCCACAGTAAGCTATGTGCTCATCCATTAATCAAAAAAATTTATTTTTGTCTCTAAATTTTGCTAAGACAATTTTAAAATCAATTGAACTTTTTCCTTTTGACTTTGTTGTGAAGGATCTCACGAACGGAAATTCTTTGGTGCACTATCGACTCGTGATGGACTATAGGAGTGATCTGCCCTCCAACCCCAAGCCCATGTGACAAAACTATCCACTCTGCTCACCATTTGGCATCAATTCTTGGGTGACTTGCACTCTAGAATTCTTAGGTTTATTTTGAGTAAATTCTCACTACCATTTAACAAGAGAGACAAACTTTCTTATTGTAATTCACCTTTATCAAATAAATCTCGCCGAATCTCTTTTCTCAATTATCTTTGTGCGGCACCAAAAGCTGCTTCAAATTATTTTTATCAATTTATAGGGCCCTTCACCATTCTTATACCTCGATAAAAAATTTTGTATTTTTGTTGATCATTATATGAAATATACTTGGATTTATATATTTAAAAACAAAAGTAAAGTCAAAAAAATCTTTTAAAAAATTTCACCCTCTCGTGGAAAGAACATTTCAACACTAAAATTCTTTCCCTCTATCTTGATGGTGAAGGGAGAGTACCAAAGTCTTGACTCGTATCTCTTGCTTAATTATTGAACATCTATCCACCCCACCATACACCCCTCAAAGTTGCATTTGCTAAAGACAACATCGTCACATCATCTAGCGACTAGCTCTCCTACATGGAGCGTCTACTTGCCACCTCAGTTTTGGTCATTTGCGTGTCATCACTCTATCTATCTCATCAATCGTCTACACTTCCCCCCTAGAAATTACTCATCATTCCAATGCTTATTTAATAAATCACCTAACTATAGCTCCTTGTGAGTTTGTAGTTTTGCCAATAATACCCTTGGTTCTAATCATATGCTAAAAATAGCTTGAACTAAGATCTAACCTTGTGTCTATCTTGGTTTCTCAGCATCCCCTGCCATCACCAATGTTATGACCCAACTTCATTTTCCTTCAAACTTGATTTTTAATTTTCAAATTAATTCGTCTAACTTAGATTGGAAAACTACCACGTTACCCTGAGAATTAAAACAAAACTTACCAAATTGTCCTATATTCCCCGATTTACCCCCACCTATTCCCACTTCACCTCCCCAAATCTCGCCGAAACTGTCATAGAACATGCGGCATCCCACTCTTCTAGACCAACTCCAAGTCTCGTGGAATCAATGTTGTCTCCTTTCCCACTCACGCCACTACTACTTCTCCTATTACAAATCAATCTCCCTCCCACTAGCACATAAATAAATCCAAGCAACATTAATTCTCCTACCACTATGCTTTACACAAATAAGTCTAAACAACATCAATTCTTTCACTAAATCAGAGTGTTGCCTCCCCTACGTCTTTCCCATCTCCCTTTCTACCATTCTTTCTCCCTCTCCCCTACTACAACCCTCTTTCTCTCCTACTACAACTCCCACCCCAAACGTCCCAGCCCTCCAATATTAATTCCCAAAGCTGGAAAATCGTTCCCAGACGCAAACCCAAACGTCCCAGCCTATTTTTCAAGTATACAAATGTTGATCATCACACTATCAGCAGCCAATGCCACCCTATTCCTCTTCCTATTCACGGCTTGTATCGTCCTCACCCCACTATCTATCCTCGGCCTCTCGTATGGTAACTCGCTCCCAACATAACATATTCAAACCTAAACAAATTTTTTATTATTTGGCCTCCTTGAATACCACAATCACACTCACCACGAGTCAAACAAGCCTGCCAAAATATCACGTGGCATGGGCGATGGCGCGAAGACTTGATACTTTAAATAAAAATCACATTTGGGAATTTGTTCCTCTAACCCACATATAAATATTATTTGTTGTAAGTGGATTTTGGGGATAAAGCGCCCAATGTTGATGGATCCATAGTGCATTACAAGGCCATACGGTTACAAAAAAATTACTTTCGACTACATTAACTTTCGCCCCAGCATTCATTCCGATGGTAAAAGCTTCTGTGGATAGCATAGTTCTGTCACCCATGGCAGGTTCGGCTGCCCGGTGCTTTATCAGATAACTTGATGTCAATAATGCCTTTCTCCAAGGTTCTTTGGATGAAGAGGTATTCATGGCTCAACTCTGCAGGATCGTAGACACCACATTTCCAAACCACGTCTACAATGTGCGAAATGTGATTTATGGTTTTGAAATAAGCCCCTCGAAGCTCGGTACAATGCTCTAACGGGTTACATTGAGTCCATAGGACTTGTCAAAATGAGGAAATTTGATGTCGATCTACGATGCAAAAGCGTGTCTTAGCAAACACTATATTCATCTAATATGTGGATGACATCATTGTCACGAAGTCCCGGCAGTCGGCGTTGATCGTATTTATCAAATCTCTTACATCCTAAATTCTCAATGAACTTGGGCACTCTTGTTTTTCCCTAGTATTGAGGTGTTGTGCGATTCGACGGCGAGATTCTCTCACAAAGAAAACCCCATGTCAATGACATCTTGAATGATAAAGCCCATTGAATGATTGCAAAAGTGTTCACACGCCTATGAGTGCTTTTGAGTTACATCACGTGGATTATAACACGACTAATATCAACTGCTTTATCGTTGAGTTACGACGAGACTTTAATATTTGGCCATTCAACGGATCGGATATGCATTCGACAAATTATCACAATTGTACGAGGCACCCTACGGACATAGTTGAAAGGTTGTGAAATGTGTTCTTCATTTTCTCTAGTGGTACTATCAAGTTGGGACTCCAAGTAAATACCATAGATGACTTTAAACTACATGTATATTCATACGCAAAAGTTAGGGTGGTGACATCAATGATCGAGCCTTCACATACGACTCTGTCTTTTGTTCCTTGGTTGCAGCAGTTAGCTAGTCTTCCAAAAAAGAGCAAAACATTGTCTCTCACTCTTCTACTGAATGAATATAGAGCGATTTGCCCATTCCCTTTCTTGAACCATTGTGGGTCACCGTCTTTTGAGAAAAGTTATACCCATTCGGTTCATCAATTGCAGCTGTTTGTCGACAACCTGGGTTGCCACCTTGATCGCGAAACTCGATCCTCCATAACAAAGCTAAACATGCCACCATTGGCTTCCACTGTTTGTCATCATGTTGAAAATAATAGGGTTCATGTTCGTATACATAGTCTTTGACCAAATTGCTAACACGCTCGCTAAGTCATCATTTGATCGCAATCTATTCAAGTTAACAGTTGCCCATAGCAGCCTGGCAGGGGGGTATTGGCGTATAACCATTACGGCTTAGTAGTTTAGATTAGTTAAGATTGATTAGTTCAGTTTGAGTATATTTTGATTATTATTTATATTTTGATTTATTATTTAAATTAGGATGCTTCGGTTGCCTTTAGCTAGGAATACATCTTTTCATTGAAAACTCTATTTAAAGAGTTATTTATCGTCATTAATAAACAGAGCCTTTTATTAAATCTTCAAGAGTTTATAAGCATTAAAAGCAAAAATAAAGGGGATATATGGTGATCGAGTTCGGCATATTCAAGGCATATAATAGAGTGTCTTGGCCTTTTCTTGTTCTTCGATACGAAAAAAAATTTGATTCTCACAGTGATCAGTAACATTATCATGGGGATCATTTCCAGTAGCAATTATTCCATCACCATTAATGGAACCAAGAATGGTTTCTTCACCTGAAGCCCGGGGCCTTAAACGGGGAGATCTTCTCTCCCCGTCTTTATTTATTATTCGTGTTGAAGTGTTAGCTAGATTACTTAATAATCTAATTTATAGTGGATTTTTTTACCTTTTTCCATTTCTAACATTTTTCTATCATTAACCATATATCTTATGCGAGATGATATTTTAGTCTTCACCAACAACAAACAAAAAGTCCATTAAAATGATAATAGACGAGATTCACTATTATAGAAGAAGCTCTAGGCAAAAATTGAACAGAAACAAATGTTTTTCTTGCTTTTGCTCGGCCTTTGGACTGAGAATCAATAAGATCGAGAGATGCTACAAGATTCGTGGATAAATAGTTCCCTTTTGAGTATTTGGGGTGCCCAATTTATGTTGGGAGAAAGAGAAACATTACTTTGAGAAACTTCTATCAAAATTATCAAGAGATTGAATATGAGTGGAAAGGTAAAATGATTTCCTTTAGGAAAAACTAGTATTGATTAAACATGTGCTACAATCCTTACCGATATACACCCTACTTTACCCTCGATACCCTCACCAGAGGCCTTTATAAAGCTTATGGAGAAGTATTTTTGCCAGATTTTTTTAGAGTTCGACTAATGGAAAAAACAATCATCCTTTGGAGCTATTGAAAATTTTGTGTTCTGTTAAGAATTAGGGGGTAGGAATTAGAAGAATGTCTAATATTTGAGTTCTTAACAATCAAGTGATAGGGTCGGATGTCAAGACTCTCTTTGAGCAAGTTCACTAAGGAAAAATACGGCAAAAGAGATCATCCAGTTAGCAAAACTTGGATATGCGGAAACTCCCACATCTAGATTACATTGACTAAAAAGAGAAAGAAAAGTTGAGCCTAATATGATTTGGATCATAGAAAATGGGGTGAAACTTTTGATGGGACAACTAGACTAGGCTAGGTGTTTTGACACTCTTTGCTTGAACCAGAAATCAATATATGAATTAAGGTCAATAACTTTATCATTGATCGGATATGGGAGATGAATAGTCAACAACATGTTGCCTAACTATACATGTTAACCATCTCTGACATTACAATCGGAACACCGGACAAAAAGGACTACCCACGAGTGAAGACAACATTATCATTGTTTGTGTTATTGTTACTCCCTTAAAAAGAAACCATCAATACTTCTTTTTTGGTGAATTCGCACAAATACTTTGGAGGTTTGGTCATCCTTTGGTATCATATACCAAGACCCAGATTAAAATTTATTTGCGGGATTGGTGGCAAACTTCATGCTAATAATGTTGTTAAAATAATCATCCAAGTCTTGTCGATTATTGACTGTACAGGAGATGTGGAAAGCTAGATAATGTGCTTGCAGATATGTAAAGCAAACAAGATTCTACCGCTAGAATCATGGAGCATCAAATAGCCATCTCAAGCTTAGCATGGATAAAGCATTTCCCGATATGAAAATAGATCATTGGGTTAAGCTGAAGTGGAGAATCTTAGGCCTAAATCTCTCACGGTATAGTGGTGATTTGGAGGATGCCTCCAACGGGGAAGATCAGATTAACAACGATGGTAGTTATATAGAGCAATGCGCGAAGTTGGAATTAGGCGGAGATTGTTGGAGATAGTAATGTAGAGGTGATTTTGCCTTTGCTTTTCTTAGGTACAATGCAACAATCCCATAACGTGAAGTGATGGCGATAAAGGTATGTTTCCCAGTAGATAAGGATACGGACATAAGACAATGCCATGGAGCTTGATTCTATGATAGTGGCGATATGGTGAATAAGAATACCATGTTAATCTTGTTCCCAAGTCATTTGTGTGAAGATATCATTGCATTATTGCCTGAAAAGGAGTGACTTTCAAGCATTGCTACAAGAAACAAATATGGTTGTAGACTACTTAGCAAAATTGGCCACCTACATAGATAATTTGGTGATTGCATAACATAAATCAAATGCCTAATGGGCATGTGGACCATATTTTTTGGACAAAGTCGGATGTCTAACATAAGATTCTGACGTGAAAAATCCAACTTTTTGTTAGCTAGATGTATTAGTCTTTGTATCCTTTGAGAATGTGATATGCTACATGATAGAAATAAATTTTGATGATGTGACGGACATCTTTGGAGAATCAGGTCGCTCTTTGAATCTCTAGGAAAGTCCCAGCAGCATCACTGTGACAAAAGGTAGGTGCGGCTTGCCACTGCTTTGCCCTTGATATAGTGGCGAGTGCGGCGACCACCCTCTTTTATCCGGACACCTGACTCCTCATTCTACTATAATTCTTGAAAGCGACAACTAGTTCTTTACTTTTGCCAAAACACAAGTGGGGCCAAACTGCTCTTACCGCAGGCCAGAAGACAAGCACCAGTAGCCCAGAACTACTGCTCCCATCAACCCACGGGCAGAGCCCCAAGATTGAAAAGAAAGCTCATCGCGATGGTGGAGTCTCAAAAAAGGGAAAGAAAGCTGGTTGTTGTCAAACCTGTTTGAAGGACCAAGTGGTCTAATCTTTGAGATCAAAAGAGCATTTCGTGCCAAGAGTTCTAAGGTAAACGCACGGCTAATGCAACATTGGGGATGATGTAAAGGCAAGAGTTGCCAACATCGGAAACGAGAAGGTGCTATAGGGGAAGAATTTTTATCCGGATATAGCGGGATGCGGGGGATGCGGGAACTAATTGAGATTGTTAGTTATCAAGGTTGGGAGCCCAACGTTTTCCCTTCCCATTACCCATTATGTACGAAGATGAGGTAACTGAATTCCTATGCATCCTGTCTTTTTACGTAATGATGAAACCATCCACAGTTGGTGGCATTGAATTGGAGTTCGATTCAATCTCTTTTGGAAAGATATTGAATGTGCACCTTTGCGGGGAATTTACGGTGAAGGATAAGAAATGACTAGAAGCTTCCCAGAGATGATAGGAAACTTGAGAGACACGACCGGTGATAGAATGCTCCAAAAGCGAGATAAAGCTATACATCATCCTGTTTGGTTGTGAGCTCGAGATTGTCTACCTGTGAAATTTGACGTCGATCTATTCTTTGCATATTTGGGTAGTTGTTTATCATGGAGGCATTAAGCTCATTTATTACCTTTGCAAATGACCTCATGATTGAGCATATGATCCAAGATATTGGTTCCAAGGATGGGAGACATGGATTGGGCTATGGATACTTTCTTACTCGCGTCTTCAAACATTTTGGAGTTCCTCTTGGACGCGGTAAGATGGCCACTTTCATAAGCAAATGTTCACTCTCGGCCCACGGCCTCGAGGAGTGGCAAGGTGCGTAGCAAACGAGGAGGATTTGGGGGTCGATCTGACATTTTGATCTTTATTGAAGCACGGCATGAGGAATTTGAAGAAATTGAACGCCTCACAATGTTGGTTGCACAAAAAGATGTTGAAATAGATGTTCTTAAGGCTTCTCAGTCCAGTGCGGTACCTAGTGCTCTTTTGGATCTCAAGGAGGAGAATCTTTCTGTTGAAAAGTGACAATGTAGCCCTTGGAAACAAGCGGAGGCGGCTCGGCAAATGATTTGTGACGGTGTGCGCATACGAACGGATTGACAAACTCCTTGCAGGCGTGACCTACTTCTATCTCCCCTTTTGTTTCCTCCTTTCTTTCATCCGTCCTTCTTTTGTCTTGGCCCTTTGCTAATATTTGTTGTGCCCAGCATTTGTATGAATTTGGCGTGATGACTGCAATTTTTGTCTCCCTCGTAGGCTTGTTGCTATTTTAAAGAATGAACATGTTGTTTCTCTCCTTACTTCTTGCACTTCTTCATTCGTGTTTTGTTGCCCAGCGTATAAGTTAACATTATTCTGTGAGCTTTTTTACTATTTTACGCATATTTTTTTAATGATGCCAAAAGGGAAGATCGTTGAGCTATAGGAGGAGGAGGTACAATAAGCATCTTGTGACGGGGAAAGATACATGACAGGGGGAAATGGTTATTGGTGTCAGGGGGGCGAGAAATGGTTGTGGGTGACACGAAGTGATGAGACAGTGTAATACGGTGTTTTGTCATCATCCAAAAGGGTAAAATTGATAGAAATAAGTTTTGATGATGTGAACCCTGTGGAGAACCGAGGCCGCTCTTTGAATCTCCAGGGAAAAGTCAACCTTGTGCGCGACAAAAGGTAAGGTGCGGTATCGCTGGCTGCTTGCGGTACGGTGGCGGGTGCACGGCAGGACCTTTTATCCGGTGGGCCCGCGCGGCTCTCATTTATATATTCTTGTGACAACAACAACTAGTTCTTTACTTTTGCCAAAACACAAGTAGGACACTTCCTTACTTACGAGGCAGAAAACCAGCGCTAACATTAGAAGGGCCAGAAGTTTGCTCAAGTGTGTATTTTGTTAGGGTTTAGAATGTTGATTTCTTATCTCTTGTACTAAGACTTGTAAACCTACTCCTCTCGATTAAGAGAAATTTGTTTTAGGTAGTTGTTTTGAGTTGTAATCTTATGTTTCTATACGAGTAGAGTTAGTCGTCTTGAGTCTTTATAATATAGCTATTGCAAAGCCTTGCAATATAGGTATTAATATGAAGAAGAGGGATTAAGGTATTAATTCCTAGATTTACTAGAGTTGTAAATCTAAACATTGCCTGGGTTATAGTGGAGTTTTGGAAATCCTACTAGGGTAGTGGTGGTTTTACTCTTGGCGAAAAGGTTTTCACGTAAATATTGTGTGTGCTTTACTTACTATTCTGTTTGTCGAACAGGAAAGGAACTTGGGCCACTGGCTTGTGTTTGGTGGACGCATATAAACTTTCCTCTATATTAGACATTATTACACTTGCTTGTGTCGGTATATCGGGGGTGAGTCTAGTCACTCCCCGTCTTTTGTGTTCTCATAAAATGATATCTGACACCACCAAAAATTAAGAATTTTTATATAAAAAAATCTAAAAACATGAATGTATGCATGAAATGAAGTCTTTTTTTAAAGAAAATGAAAAATGAAAGAGACACATTACTTGATGGCGGTGCCACGTATTGTATAGTGCCATTTATATAAAAATTGCAACTACTTAAGCTAATGATCAAGAGTAACACAATCATACGCATACGGGATTGAGAGGAGCATGGTTTGCTTCATGTGCCTATTTTCCCTATCTGGTTACCTAAAGTATCAGAAACAAGTGTGGGCAAGAATATGGAAGCAAGCGATAGTCTTGGTTGTTGATTGTTTAGCCTATCCAAATATTCTTGTAACTTCGGCCTTAAACGTGAGCTTCCTTGACCCTAATCTCGGCGTTAATTGGCCATAACGGCGGCATTGTGGATAGACTCGAAGCGATGGTAGCGGCGGCAGCAATCATTTAGCCAAATGGAGGTTGATTTCAATGGAGTTGTTATTGGCATGATTGGGAGTAACATGGAAGAAAGTGAGTGGGGTTAGAGCGAAAGGGGGCACAAGTAACGGAGGAGGAGGAAGTTCCTGGATCCACGACCTTGAAAGATTGGAGATAGAGGGAATTTTGGCGTAAAAGACGGAGGTGAGGGGAAGGGTTGTGGAGGAAGACATCAAAGCATATGGATTGAAGGAAGCAGGGTGGGAATCCCGTGCGCGGGGCGGTGCAAAGATGGTGGTAAAGACCTCTGTAGGGAAGGTGGAGGATAAAGGGCGAGTGGCGCACAAATGCGCAGTCGGTGGCTCGATTCGGATGGATGCTCCTCCATCCAAAACAAACAATTTTGGAATATGCTCTATGCCTGATGTCACATGGCCTGCTCGCATTTATTTTATATGGGTGAAGTAGATATAGGAAACTTGTTGAGATTAAGTATCCAAATCCTACTCGCTGCTCCATATGTTATGTTGTATTTGAATTATAGTTTTGATTGAAGAGCTTAGTATTGATTAACAAGTTAGTTAGAGTTAGTTAGAATTAGTTGAGCCCTTTAGTTAGTTAGTTAAAAGTTAGTTATAACTAACTTACACAAATTTTCCCTCGATTTTCATGCTTTCTTTTCTTTATTTTGGATCATGTATATAAGTATATATATAAATTGAAAGCACTATACAATGTATTAAGTTTTATTTTACAATTTACATCCTTTGTGTGCTTTATTCATTACATAGAGCGAGATCGTGATCTTCCTCTTCACCTTCACCTCTGCTTCTTCTTATCTTTCTCTTCTCACTCTGTTTCATTTGTTGTTCTTGCTCGTAGTTCCATTTCAACATGGTATCGAGCTAGGTTACTCAACTCAATTCATATTCAGCGAAGATCGGTTGTTTGCTTTCTTCATTTACTGTTTCTTTCTTCTGATTTCAGGTCGATTTGTGCACAGTCGACTGTGTTCTTTGATCATCTCACTCCACCAAATCTCGGCCATTCAACATAGTTCGATAATGACCGTGATTCACGAGGGGAGCTTCAAATTCAAGCTCACGAAGTCAAAGTTTTACGGACATGATGAGTCACGTGTACATACATCCATCGGAAAGTGCGGGATGCACATTGATTAGGTAAAATTTGATGGCGCGGGCTCACGGATCATGGAGAGGCATCGCCAGGGCATTATCGGTGAAGAACAAACTAGGATTTATCGATGAAAAATGTAAGAAACGAGATCCTAACTCGAGATATATTTATGCAATGTGGGAAAGGTGTGATGACATGGTCACCTCATGGATGTTGAATTCCACACATCACGATTTAATTTATAGTTTGCATTATGTGATAATGCAAAGGAGCTTTGGGATGAGCTTGAGGAAAGGTATGACCAAACTAATGGAGCTAAGCTTTACCGAGTTACAAGAGACATGGTAGGTTTGTTCAAGGTAATGGACATCACCCTTATTACACAAATTTTGAAAACTTTGGGAAGAAGCTGAGTGCACTTGACTGTATGCATTGCAATGTTTGTGTATTTGGAGGAAAAATTTGCACTACGAAGCTGATGGACGAGGGAAGGTAATTAAGTTCTTAATGGGTCTAAATGAGGTTTATATTGTGGTAGGGCAGCATCCCTGAGTAGATCCACTGCCTAGCATGGCTCGAGAATTTGCTATTCGCCTGGGAAAAAAACAAAGGAAGTTAAGCCTCGAGTGAGTCGACTTGGATTTGAATACACTTCACTTAATGCGAGTAGATTTGGAGACAAAAACTCTAGGACAAACTATAGGCAAAAGCAATATGGTCGGTTGAAATACTAGTGGAAATGTACGGTGGATGCTGGACACTTTCGTTTAATAAATCTGGTCTCTTTTTGTGAACAACTGCGAGAAGTACGGCCTACTTCAGATAAATGCTCTGACTCGTGGTTTTCCACCCAAATTTTAAGAATTTACAAAAAGGAAGGAATGCGAGGTGAAGTGCATCACGTGTTCATGGAAACATGCAGCGACAATGCAAGAAGGATCAGCTCAAACCCGGTCCCAACTTGCCAAGAATCAGTAGACATTTGGTGAATGCCCCAGCAAGGATGTAGCGTGTCAAATGAAGATAATGAGCACAATGCTTGTGGGTATCAAGCCTTGGAGTATCTTGGCATTGCTATTCCTCACATATTTGAAATAGGTAACTGTCATATAAATGTTTGAAGTTAGCAGTTCCTAGATAATTGACTCTGGTGCTACCATCCATGACATGATAGAACACTCTTGTCTGATTAGAATACTACCTTATCCCTTCCTAGTAAGCCTACTAATGGATATAAAGTTAAAGTAGCAAGTTGGTAATAGGTTGTTGGACGAATTTAACCCTTCGCTGAGTCTTATTTGTTCCTACTTTCAAATTCAATCCTACAGTTTCAGGACCGTAGCACGGCTTCACATCTTAAAGTATTGTTAGTTTCAATGATGCTTTATGTCTAATGCAGGGGCCGCCCGATGAAGAGGCCAGGGTATTAAAGCTAGAGATGGACTCTACTTTCTTTGTTCAAATACTGCCCAGACATCACGCCTCATTATTCTTTGCAATTCGGCATCTGATCTATTTTCTCCTGCTTTGAAAGAATGTAATCCAAGCTCTGCCAAGCATTCATAGTTTGCCTTGTGGAAAGTTGAATAATGAATCTTTTGTATTGCTAGAAATTCTCTGTAATGACTTCTCATTCAATAGAAAATGTACCTTTACATGCCCTAGTAATTCATGTAATGAATTCTCACTCAATAAAATGTTGATTCTTTGAATTTTATATTCTGTGGAAAGCGAGTGTTGATTACTTGTGGCATAGTAGACTAGGATATGTACCTTTTGTTAAGATGAGGTGCATCTGACTATTCTGTCCAATTTGCACCTAAACGCCTTTCACATGTTCGGTTTGTCATGTGGCTAGACAAGCAAGAATGCACTCACCCAGCTTTATTAAATCCCTTCAAAATTTTTGATGTTCTTCATTTGGACATTTGGGGACCATATCCATACACCCACACATGACAATCACAAATATTTCCTTACCTACAGTAGATAAATTCTGACGAGCTACATGGACACAAATATTGCGAGTGTAAAAGTGGTGCCATTCGAGCATCAAAACTTTTGTATTTCTCATTGTCGGTTCAAAGTACACTTAAAACCATTAGAAACGGACAATGGCTCGGGAATTCACCGGCAATGAGGCTCTTCCTTCTTTGATGCAAGGAATCATACATCAAAAGACTTGTCCTTACATACCGGCAAAGGTGGTGGAAAGCTTACAAACACCTTTTAGAAGCGCCGGAGCTTTGCTTTACCGGTCAAATTACCTTTGGAGTCTTTGGGAGAATGTATTAAAACGGCGGTGTATATCATAAATAGGCGCATTCCACAATCCTCAACAACAAAACTCCTTTTGAACTCCTCTACCCACAAACCTACTTATTCTCACCTAAAAGCATTTGGATGCTTATGTTTTCCAACTACACTCAAAACACCTGAAAGATAAGTTTGAGCGAGAGCAACACACGTCATGTGTTTGTTGGATATCCTTATGACGCAAGGTACAAGTACTAGACTTAGCCACCAAGAGAAAATACATGTTTCTGAGATGTAGTACTTCCATGAATGTTGTTTTCCTTTTGTTGTCGCTTCTTGGTTCTACTTTTGAGTCTGTCAAAGTTTTCTCACGAGTCCTACCTTTACAATTCTCTAGAGTCACCACTCATAGTTGTCCTGTCAATAATGTTTTCCAAACCTTTGCATACCTCTATAGTTACTAAAAACTTCCCATCAAACAACATTGCACACCAAATGTGGTTACTGTGCTTTCACCCTAGGCATCCTTTGCAATGACATGAAACTAACAACATGTCAGTGACACAAGTGAAGATACCACTCACAACAGCTTCTATTTCTCCTAACATTCATTCAGACTCCCTACACCAAACCACTTAATTTCTCAAACTACAACACCACCACAAGTAATTCACTGGAGGTCCTCGGTTTTCATCATGTACTGGATATTTGCGAGTTATCTTTATCTTTGCCCTAACCTACATCTTTTACCTCTCTGCCGGCCATGCCGTCAATCACCAACGGCCTGCCATCTCATATCCGGACAGTGGCGAGGCAACTCAACACACGGCATGATAAGGAACACCCTTAGCACATGAGGAAGCATCTTTGGTATTTAGCAGCGAGAAGGCTCCGGGAGTTTGATGCACTTTATATGCTAATTATACATGAGATCTAATGCAAATTCCAACGGGGAAGAAGGCCATCGGATGCAAATGGGTGTATAAGATGCTTATAAAGGCGATGGGGAAGTGCATGGAAGGTTCAAAAGCTAGGCTTGTAGTAAAAGGATATACTCAAAAGGCGGCATTGACTATCCCGAAACAATACACTTCAGGTTGTAGATGACCCGCGCTGAGAGTTTTAGTGAGGTTGGCGGTGAAAGAAGTTTGGAACTTATGCCAGCTAGATGTCAACAATGCTTTTCTTCATGGTGAACTTTATGAATAGGTGTATATGGAGGTTCCACTGGATTTGTTAGTTGAGGCGGTAACATGGCTTGCAAGGCATGGTTTAAAGCAAGCGCTCTCTGCATTCAAGAAGGCTATGTTCGTCGGCAAGTGATTATTCTCTTTTTTACTTAGAAATACGGCGGTTCATGTGTTTGTTGCGGTTATGTAGATGATGTAATTCTCACGGGGACCAGTTAGTGAAATTTAGTCACTGGAAATCATTCCTTCGTGACCCAGATTAAGATAAAAGATTTGGGCGGTTACCTTACTTCTTAGGCTTAGAGTTCCAAGTATAATGACGGTGGTGTGATGATTACTCAGAAATTTACTGCGGTTTGCTTGAGTTAAGGTACATTCGGAGTTGTCGGCGGTTACACTCTCACTTGGGTGCCTTTACAAAACTCCCGACTAGATGATGATTCTCCATTTGTTAATGCTACTCGATGCAGTGGTTGGTAAGGCGAGATTTTCTTACACATGCCGGGTTGGACATTTCATATAGTGTTAAGCATCTTGAATAATTTACGCAATCACTTTCCAAGGAATTCATTTCAGCGACACTGTGTTCTGCGGTACCCGAGTTGATCACCTTTAGGTTTCTTTGTCTAACAAGTCGGTTACAACATATCTGCATATTGTGATTCAAATTGGGCAACTTGTTCAATCACAAGGAAGTCACGTGTGGATACATTTTATTCTTAGGTGATAGTCGATGAAAGTTGGAAATCCAAAAGAGCGAGAATACAATTTCATTGTCTTCGAAATTTTGAGGCGAGTAGAGCTATGTCGGAAAGTTGTGGGAGAGTTAGTTTGGTTGGACGGTTTACTTGGTGAATTGGATGTCCCAATCGGGTGCCTATACCTATGTTTGTGATAGTCAAGTTGCTATTCACATGCAAAGAACCCTTTGTGTTTCATGAGCGTACCAAACACATTGAGGTGGATTGTCATTTTGTTAGAAAAACTACATGGAGGACCGTTGTCTTGCATCGTATTTCGACAAATGATGGCTTGCGAGATCTTCTAACCAAGGCAACGCCACAAGGCAAGCATTCCACAGATTTTAAGTAAGTTGGCGGTGGGTATTCACTTCCAACTTGAGAAGTGTTAGAATTATAGTTTTGATTGAAGAGCTTAGTGGTAGTTAACAAGTTAGTTAGAGTTAGTTAGAATTAGTTAGGCCACTAGTTGTTAGTTAAAGTTAGTTATAATAACTTTCCCCTGAGGCCCTTTCCCTCGATTTTTTCCTTCTTTCTTTTCTTATTTTCGAGATCATGTACAAGTATATATATATAGGTCAAAGCACTCTCGTGTATTAAGTTTTCATTTTCGGTTTACATCACTTTGTGTACTAATTTCATTACATAGAGCGAATCTGTGATCTTCCTCTTCACCTTTTACTTTACGCTTCTTCTCTCTTTCCTCTTCTCCTCTATTTCCTTTATTTGTTTCCTTGCTCGCGGCTTCCATTTCAGGTCTACATACATTCATCAGTTGAGATAGATACATATTCTTTTTTTTTTTTAACTTAGGCACGCGGCTTAAGAAAATTATTCATTTTAAAAAGTAAAATATATTTTACCCACTTACCATTTATAAATATTTTTTAAAAGATATAACTCTTTAGTATTTTCTTCATTATGTAAAACTCTCTTCATTTAAATAAGGGTAAAATTGAAAGAACATCATTAATGTTTTTCATCACGTATAAGACACAATTTATTTTGAAACAAAATCAAAGGCTAAAATACCACTTATTTTGAAACGGAGAAAATATATAAGGAACTCTTTTCAAAAAAAAAAATTAGAATGTCATATTCCATAGCCAAATTTATTTTCAAAAGATTAAAGACACGGAAAGTTTGTGCATGTGGTTGAAAATCTTGACTCGAAGGAGCTGTGAAATTAATAGTCATTTCGGGGGTTTTATTTGCCAAAAACATCTTTAAATTGTGACCTTTTTAAATATTTTTATATGTTCGTCTTCTAAAAAATAAAGCATGTTTTTTCGCGATTCATAGTTCTTGAATTATAAAAAAAATATGTTGAATTCCACTTTGCATCATCCATCGTTCAAATTTGGCACTGGTTTATGGAAAAATAGTAACAAATAAAATAAAAATGACAATAAAATGAAATATGCATGATAAATTGACAATTGACTTCAAAATAAAGGTTGATATATAACAATTATGGACTCTCTGCAGTATAATATATGAATTATAATGTCAAACTATAATAAAAGTTGAATTGTATTTATTGTTTCTCCCCACGAACACACGCACACACATATATATAACTTTCAAAATGATTATCAATAACAAATTTTTTTATTACAATAAAGCAATCAAAACGACAAAGGAACATAAGCGATAATATCTTGTAAAGAACTATTAGGTGAGATACAACGAACAATAACATATTAAAGATACATCATACAATATTTTTTATATTATTTAAATAAATACCACTTTTATTTTGACACCAATTGTTATTTTCAATATTTACTTTTCTTGATATGTTAAATTTAATATATAGATACTAGACACACGTGCACTAAACTATTTCAACAAAATATATTAATAGCAGCATATTTTGCATAATATGCCTATGTATTCATTCGGAGGTTCGGAGCATATTGTCTTATCCTTTACATTAAGTCTGAGAAAAACCTCGTTATAATAACATCTTTCACTATAACGTCCAGATTATCACCAAGCGATTTTCATGTCATATTTTCTTATATAACGATATTCTCACATATACTTATTGTGGCGTTTTATTATGAGTAATTTGTAATCTTTGTAAAATTACCTCTACAATAGTTATACTCAAGTTTTGTGCAATAATATTTTATAAAAATATTTTTAATTTATTTCAATCATAATTTAATTTCCAATTTCATATAACTGACTATCTCAAATGTTTTTTTTGTTTTTTTAATTTTTAAATCTAAATAGGTGAAAAATTATATTAAAATAGTGTCCACCAATTATGATTGTAATTTCACGAAATGCTACTAATCTTTTTTACATTCATACTCTTTCTATTTCTTTTTGTTAAATTGGTTTAACAAATATATATTCTTTCTTCTTGGTACATAAAATTATTAAACTAAATTTTTGCATACTTTTGTTTATAAACAACACCTCACTATAATTTTATAAAATTTTATACAAATACGCTACTATAACGAGGTTTTATTGTATCATCAAAGTAACGGTGAGACTAAGATGATAAGAGAAGCCATGGTACTTGGCCAATTACTGGACAGCTTATCTAAAAATGTTTGAATCTACATCAACAGCTTTCATATCTCTGCAGTAAATTCTTTTAAATTGGTGAATATGTTTCTTCAGAGACGTCATTTATTAATTAGAGATATCTAGTAAACTTTGTCATTAATATTCACCAATAGCAGTATCTTTTTGACAATCAATTTGTTTCAACTAAGGAGATAAGTCCTCTGGCTCCAAGATGAGGAAGCAATTGTAGTTTAAGTGCAATGGAATCTAAGCAGAGCAATAATGTGAGGTTTTAGGACCTTCCCAGAATGAGTGTATCCGTCTTGATTGTGTTTATATATAACGTCAATAAGCAAAAAAGTTTAAAGATTGTAATAGTCATCACCCTCAAAGTTTGAATTTTCATTGTAAATCCCTTCCAAAATATCATCAATTTGTTTTGCGATTACCTGATTGTTAAGTAATTACCTGATTGTCGATGGGAAAAGAATGAAGCTTGATGCCCCGTAGACTAGGAGAGAAGTTGGCCACGGGGCGAGCGATTTCTTCTTCTTCTTCAATAATATTATTGACAACTGCAGCTGAGGCCATTGATAATTAAATTGCTTTTTTCTTGCCAAAAATTATAAAGAGAAATTCTTCTTGTTAATTCTCTATTAAGTTGGATTCACAGGAAGAAGTTGATAAAAGTATTTATACTCATGAGCTTGTTGACTCTAAGCAAAGGGGCACAGCCATCTTTTTTGTCTTAATGTTTTAATTATTATGTACATAAATTTATGATATGTAATTATTATGTTTTTGTGTTAATCTTTCTTTTTTCTTTTAAGTTTTAATATAATAACATCACTTTTGATTTAGCTATTAAAACATACTAATATATTTTAAGTCAAATAAATGAGGCCATGACATGGGTGAGACATAATAATAATTTGGAGTGAGAATATAATTTGTAATCAGCTAGTCACTCAGTTGCCTAGTGATCAGCCAACCATTTGAATTTCTTAATGTCTTTCTCAATTTGTACTACTATTACTTTATTCATAAGATCTTTTGTAATAAAATTTCAGATACTAAACTCACAAAAATGGATAGTTTGGATGTGTTTTGGAGCCTGCTACAAATTTTACGAACGAATGAGAGAACTATGACATCAGGAGCAATCAATTTGCTAGAATGAAACAAAATGCAAGTAAAAAAGAAGAGTGAATGCTGAAAAGCTCACTCAAAATATTCATGTTTTTTGAGTTCTTATATATATTTGAATTATCAGTGTTTGAGTTTCGTATTGGTATCGTTCATTTATTTATCAAAATAGATCTCATCTAATATATATATGTTGTATACTACACTCTCTCTTTTTATTTTAAATTTATCAAGTGGTACTTGCATTGGATACATAATTCCACCATGGTAAACGTAAATAAACTATATTATTACTATGTTAAGAGATAAAATATTTGAGTGAACTGTTTAGTTTGGTTCTCATCGGCGACATCTTCTTCTCCACATTGCCTCGTCTCAGTCGTGGCTTCCATTATAGTTGGTTTTGTTTTCCGCAATTAAGCTATAATTTCATCATGGTTTCTGCATTAGTTACATAATAAAGAAAAATGATGAAGAAAGAAAAATTTCAAATAATCAATTGGAAAAAAAAATTTAAAAAATAATAATAATCGTCCAGCTCATTATGAGTCGATTATTTATGCCATGTAAGTGAAATTTTATGACCAAAAATATTGTCATAACGCCTGTGTAGGCAAATACTTTGTCCAGGTCAGCGTTTAGGTGTGTTTTGATAAACATTATGTGATAGTTCGGATATGAAGGCTCGAAACAGGCGATAGTTGAAATATAAAAGCTCAACGTGAATCGTTGGATAGATTTTTGCACCATTCGTCTAAAAAGCATTCCAAGAGCACAAAAATGCTGGAAAACTATTTCTTTTGCAAGCATACAGCAATGGGAAAAAAATTTCAGGCTTGCAAATACGCAAATTGGTTCAAATACTTATCCAGTAATCTACTTCCAAGCACTGCCGAAGGGGATTCCAGTGATTTCTTGACCCTACAGCTCCGCCCGAGTCCAACAACTAACACATAAATTTATTAATATTGCTCTGTATTTGCAATTTCAGAGCATCTTCGAGGGTTGAAGTTCTAAGGCCTTCTTCTGCCATCCATTACCTGCTGTTTTTGTCATTATGAGTCATAAGACGCTCTAGTTTGGTCGGGTTAATCATTTTTGTTCATTTAATGCTCGGTCTATTTTGTATCTTACTCCAATCCACTCATTTGACACCCCCAACCTTAAGAATTTCCTCAATTATGCCAATGTCGAACTCTCTTTTCTTATGGGAACAATTATCATAATCATTACAATAATCAACTAAAGATAATCAATAAAAAGTGAAATAAAGAAACAAAGAAGTTGTACTATTATTTCATACACAAGAATTTGAGATCCTACATATAGAATTGCACTGCACCATTACAAAAGGCAGCTATTCAGCAACTTTAAGCAACATGATTAAAATAATAAACAAATTTTATTGTTTCAGTTAAGGAGAATGAAGTCCTCTGGCTCCAATTATACGAGCAAGAATTGAAGTTTAAGTTTCAATGGAGTCCACAAGCAGCGCGATAATGTGAGTTTCAAGGACCTTCTCAGGATGAGTGTCAGTCTTGATTGTGTTTATATGCTTGTCCAAATATCACGTGCAAGATTGAGAATACGAGTTAAAATCTACGTAGAAACGGGAGTGGGCCTAGAATTCCTTCATTCACATCCTTCCATCTTTGTTTCAGCCATTTCTTGAAATTTAGTCATTGCCTCTTCTGTTGATACACCATAATCTCTCATGTAGCATTCGATTCCGTTGCAATTTGTCCCTGCTTTTCTCAACCTGAAAAGGCACATAGATTGAAGGGTTAGGTTTTATATTACTTCAGCTGTCGTAGCAGCACTTTGTTCATTCAAATCTCATAAACTGATATAATTTTATGACAAATAAGTCATACATACCTCGTATGTGGCAATGTCATCAATAACTCGGCATAATGTCACATTAGCTTCAAGAATTTTAGGATTCTTTGACAACCACTCGAAATCTGCTCGTACTTGAGGACTTCATGCCCAGATATGATGTTGTTGTGAGTAAGTAATAAGTGCTAGTTGCTAATGCATTGCTTAGGTATTCAAGCGGGTGGCATATCCTTCAATAAACCATTTGGCTTGACATTATAGTTCCCTCACTATTCTTTCATCTGAACACCAAAAATAAATGTTAGAAAATAGTAATTTGAATATATATAGCTCCAAGTTTAAGTGATAAAAACAATGTAATTTGATAGTTAGGCCACTCAAACGTACTCTTTCTTTTGCATGATAGACAACATGAGATCTTCCATCGCTAGACAATTCATTTTCATAATCCTCGTATAGATCTAGAAGAGCTTTATAAGCGATTTTCATGTAATGGGGCCGGTCAATTTTCATTTGATATTCCATCTGCGAGGAGTGACAAAGATAAGGTCCATTTATGCATTTTCAAGAAAATAAATATAATGAGCATAAGCTCAATTTGATTTTTTTTTTCACGGTATTCAATTTCAAGAAATATTTATTAGGTGAATTTACAAAGTCCATACCTTTGTATGGCATCCCGTGTATGTGTCAAGTTCTTTCACTATTAAGCATCAAAGGTGTCATCCTGGTGAAATCATTGTTATGGTCTTCGCAAGCATGTGTGAGCTTGAGAATATTGAGGCTCAAAATACACTCCTACGAGTCCGAAATAGCATTCAAGCTGCTCCTATCTCTAGCATATGGAGAGTGTTGTCACGAAATCCAAATCTCACCACCTTGATACTTCAGCAAGCTCTTGTTTGTGCAACATTTGAAGCAAGTTAAAATCCAATTTAGCAAATCGAAGTAACATATCGTTCTTTGATTGCTCCTTCTCGTAGATTGATGAGATAAGAAACTAGGTTCTCAACTCTAGGAATGCCCTTGTGCAAGGATTGCTCAAGGCGTGTATCCTGCTCTCTTAGAGGAGAGTTCAAATTTGGATCAGCACACTCAAGATGAGTAGTGGAGAAAGCAAGTCTTGTCTTAAGATATCTTCATAACGAGTCCTTACATGTGACGCTTCATACAAGTTCAATAATCCTAAGATATCACTAGCAAGTGACTCCTTGAATTTGCCTTTGTCATCTAGGAATTTGCTGAAAATTTCTGTTTTCTACAAGGAAGAGTAGTCAAGATTAGTCAGCTAATTCTTGCAAACTGATAATAATCAAAACAAGTATGAGTTGATTTTGACATGGACTTACTTGGAGAGATGTTGTAACCATGTTGCACACGAGCAATCGAAAT
Organism: Datura stramonium; assembly: GCA_018107945.1. Taxonomy (NCBI): domain Eukaryota; kingdom Viridiplantae; phylum Streptophyta; class Magnoliopsida; order Solanales; family Solanaceae; genus Datura; species Datura stramonium. The sequence goes on from JACEIK010000595.1 coordinate 230,618, forward strand.
TGGAAGTGCGGGGTACATAAATCATTACGGTCCTTCGCCCTCAAAGTTTGAATTTTCATTGTAAATCTGATTCAAAATATCATTAATTTCTTTCTCAAAGTGGTAGGCTATGCCAAGGCGTTCAATAACGTCAATCAAATTCAACATCTCAATCAATTTCCTTCCAGTAGCTAACAACATATTCCTTGTTTGTTCCTTGACACTTCAATCTCTTGAGCATACTTTGTGCAACCTATAAATGTGCCCAAAAAAAAACAATAACCACAAAGAAAAACATAATAGAAACTATATATAAAGAAAAGATGAAGAATATATAATAGTTACCTGATTGTCAATGGAGAAAGAATGGAAACGATCGCCCCCTGAGACTAGGAGAGAAGTTGGCCACAGGGCGAACAATCTCTTCTTCTACTTCGATAATATTGACAACTGCAGCTGAGGCCATTGATAGTTAAATTATGAAGAGAAACTGAGAATTAGTTAAGTTGGATGACACAAATGCAAGAGAAGTGATGTGTATTTATAATAAAGGCACACAGCCATCTTTTTTGCCTTCCTCTTTTTCAATATTATATTCCATCCATTCAAATTGCCAAGTCTCTTTTTTTTTTTTTCCTTTTTATAAACTAATTAGCATCACGTTTAGTTAGGTTGATAAACATAATATATATTAAGTCAAATAAATACAATAATAACATGTTAATTACCATTTTCTTAATACTTTCACTTTTTATTTAAAAAAAATGTGGGATGTTCTTTTTTTTAAAAAATAATATAAATTGTCAGTGTTGCAGCATAAAATTTCAATTATTAATGCAGTCTACTTTGATGGACATAGAGATTAATTTATTTATTAATTTGTAGACTTCCGAAAATGCTACGCAGTTTCTCATAAGTTGCTCATTTTAAATAGACACTATAATATAAAACTAATTTAAGTTTAAAATTTTTTATAGATCATTATGGTAATATAAAAGCGGTTTATCAAATTGTGGTGAACTTTGGAGGCTAAGATTTGTAAAGAAAAAAATTAGTCTTTAATACATACATCTACCATACTTAAACTATGGTTAAGAAATAAGTGTTATGTTTTTCACTTTAATTTTCACTATTATAGTCCAATTTTTAAATTTGTGTTTTACTACCAATCGAGACAAACGGCAATTAAGCTTCCGCTATGCGGGGTCCGAGAGAAGAACGGACTAAAGGAGAGATGCAACACAAAGAATTTCCCTAAAGAGGTCATCCATCCTAGTACTACTCTTGCCCAAACACGCTTAATTTCCGGTTCAGATGAAATTCAATGTGTTAGTGCTAGTACGATCACATACGAATGATAAAAGACAGATCAACTCATAAAGTTTGCAAATGAATGAGGTAACTATTGACATTCAAAAACAATCAATTTGCTATAATGAAACAAAATGCAAGTGTCAAAACACAAAAGAAAGCAAATAAAAAGAATTATATGGTTTTTTAACAAATATTCCAAAGTTGCACTCCCTCCTTACAAACAGCATTACAAGAGCACCAAAATGCTGGAAAACTGTTCTGCAAACATACAGCAATAGGAAAAAACTTGAGGTTTGCAGATATGCGACTTGGTTCAAATACTTATCCAGTAATCCACTTCAAGCACCGCCAGAGCCCTGTTTCTGGACGGATCCAGCACGCTCCATGTCCGTTCCAATTCGGCTTTCTCCCTTTTAAGAGTTTGAACTTCTCCTCTATAGACTGCATAGACTCTAGCATCTTTGGAGCTCTCCTATTTGTGCCTGAAGATACCATGAAAAAGTCACCAACTAAATACAACTTGATCATATTGCTCTTATATAGGATTAACTCGGTGATGCTATGGCCTTTAGATTATGTTTCGCTGGTTATCAATATGACCAGCTATATATGAAACCCATGGTGAGTTCACAAATAGTTGGCCCCCAACTGGTTATAAATTGAGATATAATTAATTGATTGCTCTAGTATAGGACAGGGGATGGGGGAGTTAGAACTTAAGTTCAAAAAAAAGAAAAATGCCAGAAGTATAACCTCCAGTTTAGCATCTTGATCTCTCAGATATAAGTTGACCTTGAACTGAAGTTCCTGCAATGAAGTGACAAACGTTATTAATTGGCCAGTTACCTAATCATCAATTTGTATCGAGCATATCCATTCTAATGAGAGTACCTTAGACAAGTCAGTGTGGGTGGAATTGACATCTTCAAGATGATTCCTGAGATTAGAATTTTCTGCTCTGACATCTGCAAGTGAAGACTCCAACACCTTTTTTTGTTCTCCCAGTGCACTAATTTCGGCCAAAAGATTTTGCTGGGTGCTATCAACGTGAACTTCCTTAAAACTGGAATCTTCTCTCTCGGATAAGTCTAACTTTGCTGGTTTGGTTAAGGCATGCGCAGCTCTAACGAAGCTGCTGCTGCTTCGGCTGCTGGTGATTGAAGTATCTTGGGATGATACATCCCATAGTTTAGGCCTCATAACATATACCTATATGAAATGAAATGCAGTAATTTAGGAGAAAGGGCCTCATAGGCCATAGGACAAAAATTTAAGATAAAGGCAGTAGGAGCTTGTGCACGAAAGGTATCAAGAGAAGGCAAATGCATCAGACATAAGCCAGCCTGCGGACAATAAGATCAGTGGTTTGAATGCTAATTTGTAGAAACTGATATCTGGCATCCATGTTTTGCATATGTTTGTTGGTAAATAAACAAACGTCTACTTGACTACTAAGCATCCGAACAGCTAGATGAAAATGGAATAATTACTCTATTACTAAACAACATACACATCAGACAAATATAAATTACAATGTTTTCCTATGCATTGTCGTCAGAACATAAACTCTGTTCAGTGGAAGGACCTTCTCAAGTCCATCTTTGTTGCAATTATATCAGCATGAATAAAACAGTCGTATCAAATGATAGCAAGCGAAAAGTTTGCAGCGTACACATCAGGCTACTTCTTATTACATATCTTTTTCCTTTTCCTTCATCTATTTCTTTTTTTAATTTTTTATAACCATGGTGTATGGAGGCCAACTTTATGCGCACTTCGACTAATTCCATGGGATACTGTGGCCTCCCACCAGCAACGGGTACCAAGAGTCAACTATTTCATTTTAAATGATGGTATTCAACAGGATGGAGTTTAAGAAGTTAAACTAACATAACTTTTTAAAAATAATGGTGATGTTCGGGATAGTTTGTGTATACCTTGACTATTTCACGAGTACGGCTACCTCCCACGAGCACGGAGTACAATAACTCCGCCGACTAAGGCTTAGACAGAAAAGAAAAAAATCACCTAACTTTTTTATTTCTACTGAGTGAAAGGTTTGCACCACTTTATTAACCACTATACCTTTGGATGCTAAATTGACGTATACATTAGTGATAGCGGAAGAAATTATTAAAATAATGGTTGAAAAGTTAGTTTGATAGAGAAAATACACCAAAGTTTAAAATTTTGAATAGTGTAATAAATTCTATTATTGAAAGTTATGAAATTGTATAACAATGAAATGGCGTCAAAATTTAGAACGTACTAAAATAGAAAGATTGTCATATAATGAGCTAATATTACATCCTAGACACATGAAATTGCAAGGAAAAAAGGAATGAAATGAGAAAATGATATATATCAATGGCACAAAAAGAGAAATTAGATGAACTTTTCATCACTCAGAAGTGTTAAACCAATAACAATCTATATTCAGGTATGGATATCGAGATAAAGTAATAGCTTCTCTCTAGTATTATACAGCTCTCTAGTGATTAGATCTTAAATTTCTCTTGTAAACATGAATGACGTAAATGTTCAGATTTAAATAAGGACGAAGACTCTAATTAATGTATAAGGACAAATAGATGACCACTATAGATGTGTTTTGATTCTCTCACTCACATAACCTTTCCCCATTAAGATATTTGCTAAAACCAAGAAACTATAGGACATAAATAAATAATAACACATGCACAAGAATTAAATTTGTGTAAAAAGCTCCAGGGAAGGCAATGCAAACAATGGTAGCATTCAATTTTCTATTGTCAACGCTCAAAGTTTGGCTTATATCCTTTCGGCAGCTATCCCTCAACTGTGAGCCAATAGCAATAAAATCAAATGTACAGTCCCAGTATATTCAATATACTACTATATCCCTTGTTAAAATTATGTGTCATCCTGTCCTACTCCCCAGGTACCTTCTGCTCCCTCTGTCTCCATTCCAGTTTATGTGACTCTTTCTTTTTCTTAGTCAGTCCCAAATAAGAATAACATCTTTCCATATTATTGTTTATGCAGTATTATAAGTTGACGAAAGAAAGCATTTTCTGAAAGATTATATTTTTCTGCTCATGTATGTATTATGTTCATAAATCATCTAAGGTTGGTTCGCTCGGTCAAAGTTAAGGCACCAGCTGTAGTTCATCCCACCAAGGCTTTGGGGCGTGACACCGATAGTCGACGGGGCTGTAACAATTTTAACTTCAAATATTCGATTTTAGCCTTAATGAAATGATTTATAGCCACCACAATTTCTATGGCTTCTTTTAGACCATAAGTTTCAAAAATCTTACTTTTTCTCTTAGACTCCCTTTGATCAACTACATTCACATAGAATTGGAGCAGAGGAGTAGTTTATTACCAATATCTTAAAACTGATTAACGTTTTCCAGCATTCTAACAATTACTCCTAAAATTATATCCGTCCAACTCAGAAGAAATAATAAGCCACTCAACTGTTTTGTCTTAATAACATCTCCTCTCAGACTATATCTAATGAAAACATGGAGGGCTTATTTTCCTTCTTTCCTGTCAGGTAATAATTTATATGAGCAAATGAATTGGATTTGGATCTTATCAACATACTGAGAATCAATAGAGGAAGATATGATCTAATGCCTCTATAATCCATTTATTTCCCCACAAGAAAACTCTAAGGTTGAGGTTAAGCAGGAAGACATGATCCAATGCCTCGCGTAACCCATTTATTTCCCCACAAGAAACTCCAAGGTTGGCGTTAAGCAGGACCAAGGCCCAGTACCTGAGTGCAAGTTCAGTGACGTGGCGCATGAGGTAAAGAGTGGAAGTGAAGATCGATGCACTAGTCATATTCAAGAAAGCTTCCAAGTAACTTGGGTTCATAATTTAATGAGATGGTGTGATTGACAATGATGCCGCACACTATAGGGAGTGGGGTGGGTGAAATGGAGGCTCACCTGCAGGGTACTATGCGATAAGAATGTATAGTCAAAGCTTAAAGGTAAGTTCTACAGTGTGGTGGTTAGACCAACACTATTGTATGAGGTAGAGTGTTGGCCAACAAGAATGCCCACATTCAAAAGATGAAGGTAGCGGAGATGAGGATGCTCATGGATGTGTGGGCATATTAGGAAGATATGATTAAGAGCAGTTATACGGGACAAGGTGGGAGTGGCCTCAAGTAATGGACGAGATGAGAGGCGAGGGTGAGATGGTTTTGGACAAGAGAAGAGGAGGTGCGCGGATGCGTCGGTGAGGAGGTGTGAGAGGTTGTTTGTGCTTGGGAATTAGGAGAGGTAGATGTAGGCCTAAGAAGAGTGGGGAAAGGTGATTGGAAGACGGGATGTGGCACGGCTTCGGTGACTAAGGACGTAATCTTAGATAGGAAGGTATAGAGGTCGAGGATTAGAGTAGTAGGTTAGTAGGTAGTTGAGTGTTATCGTACTCCTAGTAGTATGGTTTTCGTATCGCATAGTTTCTTTTTCTCCGAGTGAGTATTAATATTTGTTACTATGCTTGTTTTCATGTGTTCTTTATTTTGTTGTCTCTTTTTCTTTCTTACTTTCCTGCGTCGGTTACATTTCTTTTGGCGAGGGTCCCTGGAAACGGTCTCTCTACCTGCAAAAACAGAGATAAGAGTCAGCGTACATGCTACCCTCCCCAGTCCCCGCTTGTGAGATTACACTAGATTTGCCGTCATTGTAGAAACTCTATCATAGAAAAGAGAATATAGGATTTAGAAGATGCCTCATTGTGTGCTTCTAGTTGTAGCCACCAAAAGCAGCAAGAATTTCTCACCATCAAATGATGCTGAAGAGACACTCAGTCTGTTTCCAATGTCATATCAGATAGAATTGTAAACAAGCCTAAAGATCAATCAAGAAAAAGTAATACACAACCTCAAATAAGTTTATGAATACTAGGAAATCATATTGGCCTTAGGCAATGGCTACAACATAAACATATTAACAGAGTATCTTACTAATGGAGTTTGCCAGAAACTTTTTGTTGATGAGTTTTACCCAGAATTAAGCAGGTGCTTCCTCAAAATATACAAACAAGTCTAGATGAAAGTACTACAACCACATTCTTTTAAATGCTTTCAATTCCTTATCCTTTTGTCATCCTTCTGGCAAGCTAGAACTGTAGTGCCAGCGGGCTTCCTAATCATTTAATAAACATCCACTCACACCAACCTAAGTTTCATATACTTGAAAACATTTTAAATCAGAAAGCTGTACAAAGGAAGGCGGAACACAACACCTACATTACAAATGCTAGAGAGAATTAAGAATCAAATCATCTCAAAAATGAAAACTAGTTAAAGTTGATGAGCTTCTGTACAACTCAGCAAGTTTTGCATATTAATAATTGAATCAAAGATAGAATAATTGCATAATAGGAAAAAAAGGGATGGCACAGTATGTACAAATACAACTAAAAAGATGCAAGATTGTGATAAGATCGCGGTAAGAATTTCAAAAAGTGCTGCTCAAAGAACATTAGTTCTTCAAGAATTTAATGGTAAAAAATGCAGTGACAAATATTTTTTCAACTGAAATAGGTTATGCATCTAAAGAAATCAGCAGCTTGAATAAGCTACTCAAGCCAAATGTTTCAAACTTGGTTTCATTTCATAGATACCTCCAACTTATTCCACATTGATTTTGTTTATTCCCATCCTTTCACATGTCTGTCATTTCCTCTTCTCCACTGTTCATCAAAATAATCATTCTAAACCGACAATGTTTTTGGCCTATTGTGAAAAAGATTAACTACCTAAATAATGGCTAAAGTTTTGAATATGATAACCTGTTCCAAGTCAATGAAGAACAGTATTAACTATAATATTAAATAAATGAAGCCAAATTTCTTCCACACAAGCATTAGTTCCTTTCCTAAGTCACAGGCAACCGTGGTTAAATGCCATCACGGTTCTTTAAATCTGCCTGGGAACAAGGCATATCCTTTAAATGAGTGGTGAAGAGGAGATCCTCTTCAAAATTTAGATCTCACAATTACCTCATAAGTGCCGGGTCAATAGTAGAATTTCTCAATAATCAAGAAAACATCACAGTTATTTTGCGTCTAAAACTAACAATGATAAAATAAGATGTGTGCAACGCAAAACTCAACAGAGAAGCCGCAACGATAAATTTTAAGAAGTAATACTAGATTATGCCTGTGGATAAGGAAGAAGCTACAGACGAGTACTCTGTTATCTGTCAAAAAGACTTTTCCTTCATTCTTAATGGAATTACAATTCAACCTCCACGATTTTGGTTCAGTGGTAAAGACGCAACATGAGATGTCTGAACAAGGTGTATGTCAAGAGTTCGAACCCCACCACTGACAAGGAGCCTGGTATTTAAGTAGGAGCAGGATAAAAGGGCAGCTGAGGTTGGACCAGCTCACACGGAATCTCTGGGACACCGAACAAGATTAACGCAAATGCAATTCAGTTCTGGCACTAACAAGTCATAAACATATTTTTTACAGTTTACTAGTCAATTGAGCGAGCTGTCCTTGATTTTTCTTGCAGAAAAATCAATCTGATTCTGAAGCAAAGTGAAAAAGTTCCTCGCATCAATATTATTTTTCTCTTTCCATATAAAATATTATTCATGGCACAATCTTCAGATTTTTTTTCCTTCAGTTCTTTTTAGACAATAATTTCTTCCACTGAAATAGAAAGAGTAGCTGGTTCATCAGCGTCGACATATTATGAAGACCTGCTCAACTGTTTCCCCACCAATTCTAACAGTAGAGTAAAGGCAACATAGTCCCATTCATAGCACACCAGAAGGTTTTGTTTTTCTTGTTTTCTTTTCTTTCCTTTTTGCTAGGTTAATAAAGTTTCTACTAAAGGAATATCAGAGAATCCAACATGATGTCAGTCAGATACCACCACTGCGCTAAGGGCAAGATATTCTTCCTAAAACTCAGGATACCAAATTTCCTGGAAGAAAGATAGTAAGCAGAGATAACCTCACTGGCGAGTGGATCTCTCCCCTTTACAGTTGTTAATACTGACACTACAAGCTTTGACATATTTAATACAAGAGTTTGTGGCACACCTGCAAAAAGAATAACAATTAAATGTAGAAGTAGACATAAAAAGAGTTGTGCATCATGAACAAGAATGTCCAGAGAGATTGTGATAGAAGAGGCTACTTAAATGTCTCACTTACCGCTTCTGTTATCTCCACCACCGACGATATACCAGTTGTACCTAAGAAATTGAGACCAGCATGACCAGCTCTTGGACTAAGCAGATCCCCCTGTAGTTGTGGTTGAGACAATTTCCATCTGCCAATAGAAGAAAACAGATTTTCTAAATTTTACAATCCAACTGACCTATAATTGTTAATAGTACTTTCTTTGAAGATCATTCACGGAGCAAAATGGCAGCATTGCAGATACTAGACATTACTACCATCACAACTCCATCTGATCTAAAATGTGATACCAAACAATTGTTACTATTAGTATGCCTTAAATAAAACCCAAACAAGTAAAATATACCGTTTCCAAGTCAAGGACATGAATCCATTGAAAAAAATTGAATGAGAACATCCACCCAGAATCAGAAGGTAGCGATCGGCGTGGAGTGCAGCTGTATGATCGAACCTGGGAGCTGGGGATGTCTGCCTATCAAAGCACAACGAATTAATGCAAATGCTTAACTAGTAAAGAATAAATTTAGTCAGGAGCACTTACGTGGTCTCAACGATACTCCAAGTCATTGTCTCTAGATCAAAACACTAACATCATTTAGCGAGACGCCTATGCGGTCTTCTCCGCGAACATTATGAGTTTAGATCCAAGGGTAACAGATTGCTACTCAGGCTACCTGGAAGCATAACAGACAAGATGCAACATTACATCTCTCGACTAGAAAGAAGCAACATAACGGCCATCAGTAGTAAGATGACCAGCAGATACACCAGGAAGTGAGCGTGACTCGTGTGAATCAATTAACTAAACACTAACAGGTGCATTTGAAGTTCAAGGATTGCCCGACAAAAAGGCTATGAATGAGAAAGAATGAAATCTAAAGAGAGGAGGATGGTTAATTACCGGAAAGTTCTGTGGTCTCTATAACTTGCCACCACATTCATATGATTGAAGATCAACGAACCCGAACTGCAAAAGATACATTGAGAAGATTTAAAGCTAAGACAAATGGCATAGACTACCAGTTTATAAAGATGGATTACAAACTGTATTTACAGTCTCAGAAATATCCTTTGATGACAGCAAATAAGAGTTTTATTTTCCCAGCGTCCACTCCAGCAACGTGGCGTCAGAACACGAGTGAAGACAAATCCCAGCCATGGTGGTTATTTTCTAGAGAAAGTGAAATGACAAACCATACAAAACTGAATAAACATATAACAGGGAGGTTGCAGATACAGCAAATCAAGCAATTAGCAGGTGAAACATAATAATATTAGGTCAATTCTCTTATATTGTGGCCAGCGGTAGCTGGAAGGGCTCAGGAGATTCAACTTTATAGTGGACCATGTCAAACTTTTGAGATCAAGCACCTGTGGAAGTGGAATTAATTGAAGAAAGAAAAGAACATCGTCTACGTGAAACAAAAAACTGTTCAAATACTGCATAAAACTAGGAACTGTATAACTCCAAGAAAAAGTGATCAAAAGAATGAACAGATACCTGAATGTCAGACAGGTATGTCCATTCATTTCCCACCAATGATATATAACTTCCCATCAACTGTGGCAGCTGTATGCTACAGTGCAATAAGAAAGTGGCATAAACAGTAATATCCAAGGTATCATCAGAACCCGTGAAAGGTAAAAATGGCATATTGTGATAAAGAAAAAGAATCAGAATAGGCATGACCATACTGCTTTAAAGCTTCAATGGGAAGCAACAAAGAAGCCAAGAATGGCATAACCAACACAAGATTTTGCACAATTTGATCATGTAGGTTAATATAAAATATAGAAGTAGAGACAGCGCGCAGCTGGTCTCGGACCAGAGACAGACACAGGAACCCATTGGTCATAGGTCAAACCCAAATACCAATTTTGACCATCAGATCCCATAGCAGCTTAATTTTGAGCTCAAGCAGCCTTGTCTGTCTGAAAGCACCAGAGAAATCAGTTACAGGTATAGCAGAGCACATAACATTAGACATTATGCATTATGAAATGGATATATAGCACCAAATTTGATGATAGATTGAATCATCCAGTTCCTGTTTAGAAAGATTTTGGGGTAAAGGATCGGTTATAATTTCAGATATAGACACGCCGGCAAGCTGCTTTAATCCAGCAGAACCAACCCTTTTCTTGAGGGTGGGCGAAAGCATAGAAATCCCATTAACCAGTTACCCATCATCTTTTATGACCAATTATAGAACTGAAAGTGGCTGAAAATTGGACTTTTTAATGAACAATACTAAATAAATTATTTTTTAGGTAAAGTTTAATAAACAGAAGCACAAACATTGCGCCAACTCACACACAATCAGTTCCTTTGTCAGTGTAGAAAACTGAGAAAATCTAACATCTATCTTCCGTATTAACAGCTTCCATTGCATACTCAAAATTAAACGGAAAGCTTTTCATACTAAGACTGGAACCAAATACATGACCGCAATGTAAAAGCAGGAACAGCAAATCAGATGTATGGAGGACTCGAGTTGGAAATGAGAATTTACATCAATATCTTACTTTATAAAGCAAAATCAGGTGCATACACAGGTTAATCAAAATATGAGATTCATCTATGCAATTATAGTACACGTAGATAAACACATGAAACATCAAATCCATTTCTAAAGACAAAGAATTAGCTAAAGATAAATTGAAATAGGTGACATCTTAACAGTTATCCAACTTAATGCTATACAAATGAGCCCAATTCCTGGAACTAACACCAAAAAGTAATGCTGACAACTGAAGACAAAAAAGAGACCAATTTTTAGCAAGATCTAAGCAAAACAAAGAGAATTACATGAAATGACGGCTTGTTAGGATCAAGTGCTTACCATCATCTCAAAAAAGCATAGGCGATAGCAAAGAGGTGCAACTTTATTTCTTAACTAAGCTCACCAAAGCAAGCGTCATGTTCATCATGACTTCGACCCAGGAAACCCCCAACCCCCTCGCTAGGCCTAGCCATGGCGAGGATGTTGGCGTTATCCAACAATCCCCCTCCCAACACATGCCTCATGCAGCATGTTGCTCTTGGGAATCGAACCAATGACCTTGGCTCTGATACCACTTGTTAGGATCACGTGCTTACCGTCATGCCAAAAGAACATAGGCAGATAGAGGCGCAACTTTATTTCTTAACTAAGCCCATCAAGTAAGCCCGTGTTTCGATCATGACTCGGCAGGGCCTCCCGGCCCCCTCGCAGAGGCTTTGCCATGGCGGGATGTTAGCGTTACCCAACAGCGACATAACTCTCATAGGACACAATTTAACTAAGCTCGGCTTCATCGGTCTCTTCTAAAAAAAATGGAATGTTTCTTAGCTATTTGAACAATCCCATCATAAATCCTTATACTATAAAACTATATACATTATTAATCTCCAACTAACAATAACACATAAGTGGAACACTTCTCAGATTCTAAGTCATGTTAGTAAATTTACAAATTGATAATTTCTCACTTTGCTTATTTTCTATCATAAATTGCATTGATAAAGAGACTTTACAAGAATGCTACTTCTTCAGAGAAGCAGCAAAGGGGTTATCAAGAATGCTGATTTGCATATCAACTAATCATCAGAATTATATAAATACATAAACTTTCACATACAAATCTCACTGTTTCCAGTCACAATATTACATATTTGGACACAAATGTGCGAAGAAAAGATTTAAACAGACAATTGTCTGTTACCTAACTGAACAATCCCGTCATAGGTCTTTATACTCTTCAACTTTTATATATGTGTGAATCTCAACTAACTACATACAAGCAGATTCTACTTCACAAGCTTCTCAGTTATCCTGTAAAATCTACAATTCAATAATATCTCTTTTGCTTATCTTCTATCATAAATTGCATTGATAAAGAGATAACATTGCCAAAATACTACTTTTTCAGAAAATAAAGGGGTCATCAAGAATGCTGATTTTCATATCAACCCAGATGAGAAACTGATCAGACTGATCAAATTATATGAATACAGCAACTTTCACGTACCGTCGCACTGCTTTCAGTGGCAATTAATCCCATCATAGGTTTGTATACTATCAAAGATATACATATATGTGAATCTCAACTAACATAAACAATCAGATCACTACTTCAAAAGCTTCTCAGTTATCCTGTAAACTCTACAATTGAGTAATCTCTCACTTTGCTTATTTCTATCATAAAATCACACTGATCAGCCTCTCTACCCCCACAAAGGTAGTGATTAGGTCTTCTTACATCCTACGCTCTCCATACCTCATTTGTGGGATTAACCGGGTATGTTAGTTGTTGTAAATTGCACTGATAAATAGACAGCATTACAAAAAATGCTACTTTTTCAGGGCAAAAAAAAAAAAAAAAAAAAAAGGGGTTACACCAAGAATGCTGATTAGCATATCAGCCCAGTTGAGAAAATCATCAGAATGATCAGAATTATATAGATGAGAACAATTTTCACGTATAAATCAAATGGCTTCCGGTGACAATTCAACATAATTAGATACAAATCTGCAAAGAAATGATTTAAACAAAGCAAAAGGAAACTTACAACAAATGGGGATTCGGATCTGTAACTGAACCGAGATCGGACGGCGAAATTCGTCCGATCTCCGAGAACAATGCGACGAAGGTAACGGAAAATAGCAAACAAGGTCTTGTCGGATCTTGAGAACGTCTGAAGTTCCTCTTTATTTTGTTACTTGAATTAAATATAAAAATTCATAATTAGATGTATTATATCCGTGTCTTTATTGGAATTTATAATTGGATGAAAATTTTAGTTAATAAATTAATACCTTAGTTAATAATAAAATAAATAACCATGATATACTTAAGAAATATTTACTTTATCTATTAAAGTTATACCTAAGCTAATTCAAAATAATTAACTCATCCTACACTAATAAAAATGGTTAAATATGGAAATTAATACCTAAGTCAAATTTAAAACGAAAAAAATATATAGATATTAATTATAATTAATAATTATAAAATTAATTTTGCTATTGATATTTTTTTTTTGTTTGAAATGTTTTTTTTTATTTGATAATTGGTTTTTTGATTTTTTAATTTTCTAATTTTAATTTTTTCTTGCCTTTTTGTTTTTTTTATGTTGTTTTTTTATGATAATTAAATATTTGTTAAAATTTTTTTAATTTTTTTAATTTTTTTAATTTTTTTAATTTTTTTAATTTTTTTAATTTTTTTAATTTTTTTAATTTTTTTAATTTTTTTAATTTTTTTAATTTTTTTAATTTTTTGTGTGTGTGTTGTTATACTTTTAACACTTCAAATGTTTTATATTATTTTCATTCAACAATATATATACAAAAATTTTAAATTAATATAATTTTTTTTTTAAACGTAGAGATCCATTAATTTTTGTAGCTACTGTCAGGGAATTGATGTATTTACGGCTGAAAGACATGCATTACGTTAATTGGGATGTTAATTTACCAACTATATTAGACCATACAATGAAATTTTTTCTAATCAACCAATTATGGCATGATCATGCAGTAAAAAAAAAGCCTCTAGTTGGTTCAATAGCTTTTAACCAAAATATTTTTAAAACATAAAGTTAGGTGTTAAAAGATTAATTTAAGGAATAGGACATATTAGAGGAGTAAAGGTAGGAGCAACAAATATCATATATCATATATTATTATATAGGTGGAAAGTTGTTAAGTTAAAGTTGGATTATCATTTGCCCTTCACTTTAAAATTATTTTAATAATATTTTATATACTAAAAAGTAAATACCATTACAAATAAATATTATTAGACTATTAAATTAAATAAGAAATCTATAATTGTCATAATAGATTATTAATGTTTTCATTTAATTTCGTTATTCACTTTATTAATTTAATTATAAAAACATAAATATTAAAAAAATCAAAAAAGATAAAAAAATTAAAAAACTCAAAGCCATTGTATCATGGTTGTTTTTTCATTTAATTTTTTTTTTTGTTTATTTAAAGATTTATATTCATGTTTTCTACTAAAATATTTTGAAATACTATTTGGTTGAAGGGTAAAAATATGTCGTTATGGGTATTTTTAATTAGTCATTTATTTTTATTTCATGATTTTTGCTTTTATAATTTAATAATTGTATTAAATATGAATATTATAACTCATTATTTAAATTCTCTTTTTTTTTAAAATAATTAAATATCTTTTAGTTTGGTGAGTTATTATCCACTTTTAATGAATAAATATATATACACATATACATATACGTACATACATACATATGTATATGTATGTGTGTATTATTGTGTATTCTTTATGCGGTACAATAAAAAATATTATAAAGTGTATTGTTTAAATGAGGGTAAAATAATCCTTCAATATTGTGGTCGATATGTGGGACTTCCTACTTTTAGTATTATATGATATGATATGATTCAAATATTGTGTTTTAGTTCGATATTTAATTTAGTTTTGATTCAATAAATAATAAAATATTATTATTTAATTAAATATTTAAATATGATATGATATGATTTAAATATTACTATATTAATAGATATTTAATTTAGTTTTGATTCAATGAATGGAAAATATTATCATTTTGTTAGATATTTAATTTGATTTTGATTCAATGAATGGTAAAATATTATTATTTAATTAGATATTTTATTATATTTTAATTTATTGTAGGGGCAAAATGATAATCATTAAGATAGGTAACTTCCCTTTTAGTATAATATGTTGATATCTAGCTTCAACAAGAGTTAAAAAGAATTTTTTTTTTTCATGTCTAAATAAATTTATATTAATGATCATTTGAAAAATATTTTTCGAATGGAAATGACAATTATATAAGCAAAAACAACTAATATAATTTGTTTAAGTGCATATCAGTAATACCTTAAATTTCTATCAATATTGTTTGATTATAAATTACGTTTATTATGCATCGGCGAAAGCAAATATATCATTTCTACGTATGAACCCTAGCAATTTCTTGTAATACTACGTAGACAAACGTACAACACATGTGTCAAAAAGACTAGTTAAATATTAAACATAAACCACATGTTTTACCACTCTATGCGGGCCACGTCAATTCCTTTGAGTTTCATTCTTGCGACCATACTTCCCCACGCGGATTACTTACTTAGCGTTGAATTTCTTTCTTGCGCTTGTTACACATTAAGCACAACGCTAGTATCAATCGTTTACGACCCCATAGGAGTTCTTGGTGTGTGTCTTGCGCGTATACTCATTATTAAACTACTAAATTATATTAAATTTTTTATGTTGAGCAGGTGCTAGCCTGCAACTTGCCGTTATCTAATGTAATTATAATAAAGATCGTGTGACATTAAATTACACGTGTAGTCCATCAAATGGCATTTGATCTTTAATTTAACCTTTTAGCAATTGAACTTATATTTAGCGAGACATAAGTTTTTAGAAGCTTGAAATCGTATAAAACGTAAACATGAGATATTATGAATGCAAAAATATAAATTTATACACGATAAAAAAATTATTTATTATAAAAATATAAATTAAAGACCAAACATAAAAATGTGCAAAGTGCGCTTTAGCCCTTTCATGTGATTTTCTAATCAAATGGATATAGAAAATTATTCTTCTTGATACATGTTTTAGCGGTATCAAACATTCTGCTTTGAGATAATTGATAAGATGCCAATCTTTTTGAAGTACCTAACCTGTTAACACTTACAGACCAATGTGGCCCAACCAATGTGACCAATGTTGTCACTTTTAGACATTTCATTTAGAAAATAGTCAGTGTTTATAATGTATTTAAAGTCTTTATGTAGCTTTATGCCAAAAAGAAAATTTGGGCTCTTGTAATGAAAAAGGTTATTGTATCCTAAATCCCTCAATATTAGAAATATAATACTTAAGTCCAGAAGCTTGAATTTTGGGTCAAAATTAAATTTAGTTTCAGTTTAATTTTAATTTATGATTGAAGTTGAAAATTTAAATCTCGAAGTTAGAAACGAGCGTAGAGTACGAAGTTAAGTTGGCTAGTTTCCAACCTTCCAGAATTTTGGGCTGAATTTGATATTTATAGTTTGAAATTTGAACTTTCGCACTTTTAAATAGAAATTTTCAAAACATAAGCTTGAAAGTCTGAAGTTATGAACAAATCAAGCTTATCTTCGAACTAAAGGCATGAAGTTAGAATTGTCTTTCAAACTAGACTTGAGTTTTGAAGCTAGAATCGGTCGGTTCCTACTTCAAACACAAGGATTGAAGTTTAAACTTGAACAACATCTCAAGTTTGATTCATGTAAAATATCAATAATTTATAACTTTCAACTTACTTGGATAATAAGCCGGTCCTTCAAATGACTACTTATGCACTTGCTTCTTTAATTTACATGATCCTAGTATAAGTTAATAAGATATATTATTAATTTTTTTATGAAAATTAAGATGTCTTTGCTAAATTTTGCTATTTTTCGGAGCTACAAATGGCTATTTACAATTATGTAGTCGGAGTGTGTTGCTTTTTGACATACGATGTTCGAGCTACACCGAGAATAGTCGGCGGAGGCATTGAAAAATGCTTTTTCCGACAACATTTTGATTGTTTTGATAGTTGAAAAGCAACAAAATTCTAGCGATGATGTCTAATCTGAAAAGAAAAAAAGTTCCCTAACGTGATATCTTTAAAAAAGTATGATGCTCATTACTCAATTAGAAGCTTGAAACTTCATAACATTGTACCTTTGTAGGTCATCTTATTTGTGTTTTATTACAGAAGCTATTTATTTCTGTTTATGCTACATGATTGGAAGGCAAGTCCAGAGTTTATATATTGGCCTAACTTGTAAAAATTGCAAATGCACAGAAAATATGAAGTCATATCAAATCAAAAGTGATTATCAACTTTGTTTGCATGATTGTCACCTACTAGTAACTCCTCTACAATTACCTTTTTGTGGAATAATTGAAGGGAATGTGGCACAGGTAGTACGCGTATTTGGTTTTGGATATAAAATATTGCGGGTTCCAAATTTTGTCATTCCTACTTATTCGCATTTCCTTTGGCTTGATAACGAAGGATTAATTATATTGTCTTTGTTAGTTTCAAATTTTAAATATAATATTTGATTTTGATTGTTATTTTAATTTTATTGTATCGTATTATTAAGTTTGTGGTTATGTAACGATAAAAGTTTCATTTTATGTAACAATCAATTTAATGTGTTCACGTCATTATCTTCTTCCTTTTTTTTCTCATTTTGTATTTAGTTATTATCTAATAATTGTATTTTATTTTTGCCCTACCTTTTTAATAGTACCTCTACTTTGTAACCTACTTTTTGTATGTTTTTCTTCAAATCGTTTCGTGTGAAATTACGTAACAACGAAAAATAATATAATCTATCTAAATATTATGTTCATCAAAATAATATAATACGATATAATGCAATATAATATAATATGATATATTATATTGTATCATATTAATTTGGCCAATAAATCCACCTCCAAATTAGCACTAATCACTAGTTCACCAAAATTCCTAGGATCTTAAATGTGTTAGTGCCCTCCGATGCATGCATTTCTTTTGTCCAGGTATTGACTTCACATATTTTTAATAAAACTATAAATAAAATGACAATTTTACTATATCACCATTTGAATATAATAAATTCAATGCTGTTGAAATGACTATAATTAATAATAAATATAAATTAAGAATTAAGTGATAAATTGATTTTTAAGTTTTTAATTTAAAAAAATTAAAATAAATATTTATTTTAATACGGTAAATAAGTAAAAATGAACGGATGAATTAATTGTGAAGTGCATGCCACCAAAGTAAAAGTGAATCTCTGTTGGCTTATGACCTAGTGAACATCATCTTCAAGAAATTAATGTAAACGCAACTTCCTCTCTTCCGGTTATTATTTAAGGTTTAATTTTTCTTTAACCATGATGTTTCAAACACTTCCTATTATGATTTATAAGGATTACTCTATTCATTTTATTTAGGTATTTGCATTATTAAAAATAAATATTACAAAATATTTGCTAGTTTTAAAATTTAAGATAATTGTTAAATATTTTTTCAATTACATCGCCCGTCTTAAAGTCGTTAAAATGTGAAAAGAATTATTTTTTGTAATTTATTAAACTCTTTTTTAAAAAAAACGCACTTAATAATTAAGATTTGAAATAAAATTTTGTTAATTTTTTCTTAAAAAAACTGTTTTCAAAAATTAAAAATATTAAAAAAATCAAAAAAGATAAAAAAATTAAAAAAATTTTATATATATATAATAAGTATTAATTGATAATTTAAAAATACATAACTAACTTGCTTGTAACCTCTTGGGAAGTCCTTCTATTGTATCTCTCATTTCAATAATACTTGTATAAGTATTAATTGATAATTTAAAAATACATAACTAACTTGCTTGTAACCTCTTGGGAAGTCCTTCTATTGTATCTCTCATTTCAATAATACTTGTATTAAAGTAGACGGTCTACATTACATTATTTAGAACGTGATTCTTCTTCGAACCTTATTAATTCAAGATATTCTATGTACCAGATTGCCATGAGTAACTCATGACTCCCCCAACATTAATAATGCAAAAAACAGCAAAAAATATAAAATAAAATACTAGTACAAGGTATGTAAGGAATAGGTATTTGAAGAGTACTACTCCCTCTGTTTTAAAATAAGTGGTATTTTTAGCTCATGCAGACCCTTTAAGAATACTACTCATTCTTATAAAGAAAAATATATTTTTACCCACTTACCCCTAATAAATATCTTAAAAAAGATATAACTCTTTTATATTTTTTTGATTATATAAAACTCTCTCTCCATTTAAATAAGGATAAAATTGAAAGAACATCATTAATGTCTTCTTGATTATGTAAAATACCATTTATTTTGAAATAAAATTAAAAATTTAAAACATCATTTATTTTGAAACAGATGAAATAAAATGGAACATTTGTGGTGAGATGATGGTATGATTGAGTTGCAAAGCGAAAGGCAGGCGTGCTATACATGGAATGGAAGAGCACTAAAAGCAAAGCAAAACAAGAGTGACATTTGTCATTCAAATTGTACATTTCAAGAAAAAGTAATGTCAAAAACCTCCATTGCAATTGCCCCCACTCCCACTAATATATATTGCCTAGCTTTACGCATGAAAAAAGGAATTTTAGGAGTAGGTGAGTTAGTGGGTGTAGCTACTTGTGGTCTTCATTCCCCCAAGATCCTTCACGTCCATCGGTTAATTCAATAAAATGAAAATTAGCACTCGATTTCGTTGGCACCATTCAAACAAGATTATATAAATTACTAATATGCTGAATGAAATCTCTAAGAAGTTCACGTTCAAGGTGTTACTCAATAAATAAATATATATCTTAACTTAAGATTGACTATTCTAGCTTAATTCAAATTGAATTATTTGAAATCCTTTTACTCGCGAGGAGCTGGATGAGAAGAATTCCGACGGAAGCAGAATTTTCACCAAAAAAATTTATCATTTAAATAAATTTCCTTTCACCCCTCTACTCTGCCCCAG
>JACEIK010000595.1:279647-295060 GCA_018107945.1 Datura stramonium
ATGTTTGGGGTCTCGCTAGAGAGTATTTCCCCAGCCCGATGCGCTCACGAGTGATATCATACATTTATCGTCCTTTTCCCTAGAAAGTATAGGAAGACTCTTACCACTTGAGCGAGACAGTTGGGGAATCATGTTCTCATTTATGATGGTGTCAATTCCGATGAAGCCTCCCACTGTTCTTCATGTTTTAAGTTATAGAATGATTGTCCCATTGATCTGATTATGAGCTTTTACTTACATTTTCAATCATGTTAAACCGTATGATATTATCTTCAAAACCTTGGGTCATTATTCTATAGCTTATCATGAATATCTTATATTTTTGAATATCTCACCGTCATGATTTTTGCATGTTGTTCTTACACTTAAGTAAAATGCTGACTTTATACTCATATTTTCTAACTATCATTTTACTCGCATGTTTTACTTACCTTTCAAACTCAGTACATTCAAAGAACTGACCGCATATATTTATGCTATATCATCTCATGATATAGGTTCAGGTTATCAGACTCAGCCCTAACATTAGCACCACTCCTGCTCTGATCTAGTTCGGTTTAGCCCCGGTCTGGGTGAGATCCCATCTTGCGAGGAAACTTATCAGCTTTATGGTTTTTTTATGTCTTTTAGTTTCAGAATTAGCAAGTTAGTTGGGGATGTTTCCCCATCAACTCATCATATAATTAGAGGCTTTTCAGATAGTTATGTATAGATGGTCCAGCGTTGTTGACTTATCATCTATGCTTGCGTTTTATGATATCCTTTCTTCTATTCATGTTATATTTATCTTTCCTTACCGCTTAGTTAATTCTCTCGAATATTCTATGCATGTTCCATGAGTTAGCTTGGAGCCATTCTGTTACACCCCGTCAGTTCTATTGATTAACTGACATGGGCATGTGCTTGTTGAGAGTATTTAGAGCACGACATGTGCGGGCGAAGGTTCAAAAATGGGGCATGTGAGCGTGTTTTAGAGAGAGCGAGTTGAATGAGCAGGGGGAAGGCTCTAGGGGCGCCACTCGACGCTCCCACGCATGGAGCGACGCGCCGCGCCTCTACTCTGGTGCTACCGGAGGACGCTGCGCACCCCTGGCCACCGCCTCAATATATATATGTTAAGTTGGGAAATGATTTTCATTTAAACATTTCCCAAAATTAGCAGCTCGGCTTGGACAAATTATTTACGAGAATTTCTTCAAGTAGAAGTCAATTACGCTACCAAACCTCGTCTAATTTCAAATTCATGTTGGGTTGATTCCTAGGCCTACGAAGAACATATCTATGAAGTTGAATCTTTTAATTTGGCCCGATTCGATGGAGTCCCGTTGAGTAGAAGTTATAGAAATCACTTACTAATCAAATTCTAAACGTATACAAGTTATAAATAAGTACTTCTACCTTTCTAATCTATAAGAATTCAGAAGATTTTATCGATTTGAACACGTTTTGATATATCATCATTGTGTGTCTGTGCTATGAATTGCTGGCCTAGCTCTTGGATTATAATATCCTTGTTCCCTTGGCGTAAAATCTAGAATATAAAGGGATTACGAGTTCTTGATCGTAGCAGGATTGATTGAGCTAAATTCGGCAATTGAGGGATGTTAAGGCTAACTTCTTTCGGCAAGTTATTCTCATCGTATAGTTAATACAACTTGTGTTGTTGTAGTAGCTTATGATTATACATGTTGTGGTTAGCTGCCACAAGGCGAATTAAGGTTGTAACATAGTATCCCTGATTGGAAAAGATTATATTCAGTTTTGACTATCGCTAGGAGCGACAAAGAGATTCTCTGTTAAGCTATTCAGGGTCTAGAGAGACTAGTATTGTTTTGCTGCCATAATGAGGCCAAAGAGGCCTATGGTTAGCTGTTAGAATTTTAAGTTAGGTGGCATAGGGTGTAGTTTGGCAATATAACTTCCTATTTGACACCTACAGGACTAGAGTCAAAATAGAATGACCTTACCTTTGAGTCAGTGGCACCGGGGTTGCCTAATGAACTGGGTGGTAGCTTTTTAGGTGAACTACCTACTACCAACAACCGTATAGATTCTTTCAACTTAGAGTTGGTTGTATCGGCCACTCAAGGAACCACCCTAGTTTCCAGAAGTCTGATGGACTATGTGATATCCTAAGTAAGTACCTTAGTAACTGTCATACGTGGGGCTAACGCCTCTGGCTATTCATACAGATGCCCACATACATGTTTCCTAGAAGGGCTAAGTCTAAGTATACCTGTCTACGAGGGCTACAAATTACTCACAGGAGATATATGTCATTAGGAAAGACAAAATTGATGCCTATGACCTAGAACCTTAGTATTATGGTTTACTCTTTGTGTTAGTAATTGTTGTGGCTGCCCCTAGGACTATTGTGGTTTAGTCTCCTAGTATCATATTCAGTTATTAACAGTCCTGTAGTTATTCTAGGGGAGGGAGCCATATAATTGGTCACCTACGACCATGTTGTCCACTGATGAATGATTATTGTTCTAGTATGACCTTCAGTGTGTCGCCAGGTCACCTAGAACCTCGCTCTTTCCTTTCTAAGCCAAATAATTTTATAATTACTTCCATGACTAACTGGCTAGCATGGACACATAGAGTATGCCTGTTGGTTGCTACTCATATACAAATATAGTGTCTCAAATAGCTCATATGCTGTTACAGGAACCAAGATGGCTCATATACAATTATAGGAGCTCAGATGGCTCATATACAGTTTTAGGAGCCCAGATGGCTCAGACACAGTTATAGAGAGTTGAAAATTTACAAACTCATTAGGGTCCTAATAATGAGTTTTTGCTTAGTTTTCGAGTCATTTATGTGGATTTTATGCCCTTTCTCTTGAATTCTTTCTAAGTACTGCATGTGAGTAAAGAAATCATGAAATTGAGCAAAATACATGGAATTTGAGAAGAAATTTTATGAGTTAGCATATGAGGGAGAGGAACCAAAGATAAGGGAAGATTTGAGCTCAAAAAGAGGTGCAACGACGTGCTTTAAATTGGCTAAACGCGAATCTAGAAGGGCGAAATGCAGGAGAAACACCGTAGTTACTGCCCCAACTGACTAAACAACTGGTCCTTCACAGAATTGACTGGCTAAACTCCCCTAAACCGCCGGTTCACCCTTGCCAGGCCACTGTTTTTCAACTGGCCACAGTTTGGCTCTCCACGAATTGCCACCGGCGAAATGCCAGTTCCTTGCTTGAGTGGCCATCTAATAAAGGGTAAAAGGGTCTAAAAAGGTCTCCAAAGCATCTAGAATATTCAAGGGCATTTGGGGAAAGTTGTACACAAGAAAGTATAAATATATAGGATCCATTGTACACCAACCAAGGGGGATTTCATTCATTCATCAGTTTTATCAATTAAACTTCATCATCTTCATAGAATTTTTAGTAGAATCTTTTCTCCATAGATTTGTAGAGTTAGGTAGTACTTTTATTCTTCTTTTTCTTTAACCCATTTTGGGGGAATTCCACCATTGTTGTAAGAGCTTGTGAAGCTACTGCAATAAATCTGAGGGTAATTCTCTTGGTATCCTCTCTCTATCTGTAAATATGCTTTACTAATTTGCAAGTTAGAAATATATTCATGGTAGGTTTGTTAATTTGATTAGGATTTCGATAAATTTTTCTTGGATTCTTATTGAATTGTAGATGGGTATTGCTAGATTCATCTTCATATTGTTTCAATTAAGTGTAAATCTATTAGACTCTCTTCAATCTATTAATGAAGATTCGTTGATTATGATATGGGTCTATTTATTCTTGCTTGATTATTGCTTGACAAAGAATAATTAAGTATTGGAAGAGAATATAGTAGTGGGTATGGATAAGAGATTGTTAAATTAGGCTATAAATAGATGAAATTGATTTCTCATTCCTTATTGGCAATTAATAGCTAGGAATAGTGAAGTTGCTAATCCAAATCAAATCTGGTTGAGCTAAGATGTGGTTAGATTTTTTATAAAAATCTAGCAAGAGGTAGTCAATAGACTGAGAAGTTGAGAGTACCCACATCCTGAGATTATTTACACTTATTGAACTTGTGAGAGAATCTAAGGCTAGTCAATTCCCGATTTAATTGTGATCCCATCTATAGAATGCCCCTAGCCTTTCACTTATGATTGCTTCAATTGGAATTCCCCCCAATTAGTCTTAGTTTAGAATTAGATAGTTATTTTCTCTTTTAACTTCCCCCCAATTTTACTCTTCATATGTTGAACAGTTATGCGCTCTAGTTTGAATTAGTTCATAACTCTTGAATTATCGAATCTATTCTCTACGGGATTCGACCCCGACATCCGTTGGGATATTTGTTTTGATTCGATGAGATTTTATGCTCTTTCGTAAAAGAGGAGTGTATTTTGGACGTTATCAGATCCCAGATGGCTCATATACAGTTATAGGAACCTAGATGGCTCAGACACAGTTACAGGATCTCGGATGGCTCGGATACATTTACAGGAGCCTAGAAGTCTTGAGTATACTTTCAGAGATCGAGTATGCTTCAAGTACAACTTTCCTACAGGGCTACAATGAAATAAATAGGAGTAATAGTTTGCTTGCACTTGCCGGGGCTGATGGGCCCCAGGTAGGTTGTATTTGTGTTGCTTGCACCTTCTAGGCTTATCGGGGCCAGGTTATGTTCTTGTTTGTATCCTTGTTTTCTAGATATAGTTTACGAACGTATGATCATTCAACATTAAGTTGTGATTTGTATAATTGTTTACTAGATGCAGGCTATGGTTGTGATAGCATACAAGTTAACTTTTGCCCTTTTTACTGATCACTTTAAGTTCTTTATCAGTTTCTATTCAGTTTTTATTATTTCCTTACATACTTGATACTATTGTACTGACGCCCACACATGGGGCACTGCATACTTGCCTGCAGGTTTAAACAGAAGGTCTCGGGACCTCTTTTGTAGCTATTCAGAGTCAGTAGAGCGGTCAGCTCCTTTCCTTTGGAGTTTCCAGATAGTAGAGGCTTGCCTGCCTTTTGTTAGATAGTGTTTGGGTAGGCCGGGGACCTGTCCCGAGCAATATTTCACTACTAGAGGCTTGCAGAGTACAGGTTTTTGTTAGTTATGTGTTATTGGCCCTGTGGGGCCTATATGTGTTATGATAGGTGTTGTTGGCTGTGTGGGGCCTAGTTATGTTATCTATTAGGAGCATGGTTGTCTTGTCGGCCTGCGTAGGATGATATTACTGTTACTGTTAGGTTAGCTTATTTACTATAGGTATTGCGTAGTGGCCTTGTAAGCCTATATAGCAATTTATTTTCTTGCTATATGCTACTGGTGTCACGACCCAAACAGATGCCCGAATAGCAACCGGGAAGAGGAGCCCCGAGAGACTCCAAGTCGACCCACGGCATGAACATAGATCTATCTCAACCAATAAGACCGAAGAATTGACATGATAATCTTATCAGAAGTCTAAAATAAAAATAACATCGGAATACACAATCTGAAGCTGAATACATCCTTTGATTGAAAAGCCTCTAAACGTGATGAGTTGATGGGACAAGACCCCAACTAACTCAATAAAGCTGAAACTGAAATACATAGAAGAAATCTTAATAAGTCTAGTCCACGGGAGATGAGGACTCACCAACAAGTTTAAGGTGCTAACTCAGAAGACTGGCCATGAAAGGGGCTGAGTTTGAGAGTCGGGTCCGGTATCATGAAACAATACAGTATAGAGTATGCGGTCAGTACGTGGAATGTATCGAGTATGCGATCCGTATGTGGAACCACTTAAATAAGTAGAAATATTTAAGAACATGGAATATGTAAAGCATAATCAATAAGAATCTGAGAGTAGGGCTTGCATGCCTTTTTTCTGACATGATGATCTCATCATAACATAACATAGCATCATAACTGAATCGATTGACTCAAAGCTGAAATCTAATAGTCATGAGAAAAACTAAACATTGAGTCAAACCTTCTTTAGAACATATATAGATATATAAATATCATAATTGATGAGCATGCATACCTGAAATCATGAGGAAAAATGGAAGACTCGTCTTTTAACCGACATACCACAATAGAGCTTATATGGTCCTAACTATCACACTCAAGTGGGTAGGGCCATCCAAATCCTTGACAGGGCTAGGGACAATACCATAATATCGATATCAAGCTCGGGGCCCAATCGGGGTAGGGGATAACTCACAAAGGAGGTCTCATTTAATATATATAATAGTATAAACCTACGTTGGCACGTAGTTCAGAGGCATAGGGTGATCGACCTTTAGCCTACTCGTGCTAGACACTACTCCCAAAAACATGAAATGCTCTCCATCATTTTTCAACGAAGCTCAACATCGTCTATTGACGAAGCTAAAAAATCAAATACATCTCAAATTTGAAATCATTCATATGAGAAGCTTTAACTCAAATCATACCACAAGCTGAAAAATAATTAGGTGTCTTTGCTCGAAAAACATGTGGTAAGCTTAATTAGGAACTCATAAATCATACTTGAACATGTGGGCATTGCCTAATAATTTAACATGCTTGAAAATAAAAATTCACATTGAAAATATGATTGTAAACATGGGTAGCTTGAAAACATGCTTTTCATCATAATACCTCATCATAGTCATACATTCATAACAAATCTCCTCTTTCATGAACTTCTCATTAATGGGCTTTTTAATTCATAAAAACATGAAACATTATTTTATTTGAAAACAATATAAAACTTGCCCATAAACCATAATTCAATAGTAAGAAAATAATTAGACCATACCTATGTAGATAATTAGAAAATTCATGCATTGGGTTAAAACCCCACAGATTTGACATAGAAAATTCATGATTTAGAGAGGGATTAGGCATGGGTATGAAAGGATTCACCCACTCATAACCGTACATACCTGATTGTAGCAAATTCTTACACTTCATTGAGTTTCCAATAGGAATTAAAGAGAATTGTTGAAGAATAAACTTGATCAGCCTCTCTAACCTTCTATCTTTGCATGCATGAATGAAAATGGCCAAAAATGAACTTAACCCCTTTAAATGTCATCATTCGTAACTCAAAACGACGTAGTTTAGTCCTTAGGATCTTAGGAATTACAGGAAAGCCCTTACTAAATTCACATAAAATAACTGCCAGTTAGTCCCAACGAGGGACATAACGACTCATCACCTTAGGCCTCAACTCGTGGCATCATCCGTCAGGTAAACTGTCTAGCAGTCGTCTGGGGCTCGTAACGGGAGACTTCACAATTCATCACTGGGTGACCACGAATCGTGGTTATCACTCGTCATGTACACTGCCTCAATTCTAAATAATCCTAATCTAGTTGACCACGACTCATTCCACGAATCGTGGTGACTAACCAGCACTCGTGGATACCTTCCGTTAGTTGCACTGCCTCCTTCTTCCTCTTTTCTCAATCACCACTCCCCACGACTGACCTAACGAGTCTTGGGGCCTGACCACGACTTGTGGTCACGTCTGTAGGGATCCCATTTCCTAGATTTTCAAATTCATCACCTGGGCCTCACCAAGAGTCACATCACGACTCGTGGGCTGTTCCCACGGGTCACCTCATGATCCGTCTTGTGCCTGATGCTAGGTCTGACCTTTCAACTCCCAGGTTTGATCTTTCTAGTTTCGAGGTATAACAATATCTCCCACTTGGGAACGCTCGACCTCGAATGTTGGAAAACACACAAAAAACAGAGAAATGCAATCATCATATTCAAATACTAATCATTAAAAGCTAAAAACTGATGGAATAACTATCTCTGATTCAAACTACATAGCTGAACTGAATTCACGAATCATGCATACATCCATATACATAAAAGAAACTTGGACACATGAACTTAACATGAAAACTAAATAGAGTTTTAGAGCAAAACTGATACCTCAAGCTGGAACTAAATTGGTAGAGAATAAATGTGGGTTTCTAGCCATCATATCCGCTTCGGCTTCCCGCATAGCTCGTTCAACATGCTAATTCCTCCATAAAAACTTTCACTAAAGTTATTTCCTTGATCCTTAGCCTTCGAACCTGACGATTCATTATTTCCACCGGAACCTCCTCATAACTAAGGCTGTCTTTCACACCAACAATATCCACAGGGACAACCAGAGTTGGATCACCCAAACACTTCTTTAAGAGAGACAAATGTAATACAAGACACACATAAGTTATTTCTGAGGGCAACTTCATTTCATACGCCACCTTTCCAACCCATTTTACAATCCGTTAAGGGCCAATATAATAAGGGCTGATGTCACGCCCCGAGTCTACACCCTGGACGGAACACAGTACTTGGAGTCATAAGTAACCCCAAGTCAACCCTTGGTCTATCATTCAGTGGTATTCTGAGTAAAACATGTATAGTGGAAACTTTGAAATATTATCATAAAAAATTTATGAAAACTAAAACTCAAACATAAAGTTTAAAAAATCTGAATGTTTGAAATCAATTTTGTGTCTGAAAGCCATCTAGCTGATGAGTTGCTGGGACAAGCACCCTAGCTAACTCACAATATGAGGACTCACAATTCTACTGCTGGGAAGGATCTGAACTATAGTAGCTAGCAATGCTGAGTCTTAGAACCTGCGGCTGTATCATGAAATGATACATGATGATATCGTTTGAATGCGTCAGTACTTTGAATGTACTGAGTAAGTGAGAAAAATGATGATATATATAAACGACTAAACTAAAATAACATTCCATGACCAACTAATAAACTAAACTGAAAAAACTAAAGAAAACTTAGATGGTCAAGATGACCCTATCTGGTGGTGGTCAAACGCATGACCTAAGTCTGAAATACTGAGTCTGAGAGCTACACTAATCTGATCTGGCTGAATTGAACTGACTGACTAATCTGAGACTGGACTGAGCTGACTAGTGGTAGTGTCTATTATCGACATGTAACCACGTGAGCTAAACGTGGAGTCCGATGTATTCACCCCACCGATAGGACCCAGTATACCTTGCTAGGGTATAAATTCATGAACTAGGAGATTACAAAAGTCTGGGCCCAATCAGAACAACAATGGTATCAATAAATACTGAAATCTACGTTGGCAATGTAGTGTTGGAAACCTGGGTGCACTGGAACACCGGTCCGCTTAGTGCTAAGTCCTACTCCCACTAGAAAATCCTAAACTGAATAGTAAGCTGATAGCTCGAAACTGGGGTCCAAGACTAGTCAGGGATACATGACTAAAAGAACCCTGAGAGTCTTGTTGGACAAGATTCTGAAACTGGGTTCTAGACTGGTAAGAGCTGCTTATCTAGAAGCGACGTAACCGTCTAAGAATAAACTGTAATCTATCCAGGGTCCTAAGGCCAGTCAGAGCTATTTATCTATAGTGTCATGACCGCCTAGTGGACCAATGAAACTGAGTTCTGAGTCTGATTCTTCTAACTGGGAGGTATCACAGACGCCTCAAGGAATTCTGTACTCGAACTGATCAGTTGACATGTTTTGAATAGTTCTGACGAGATTCTAAGTTTTAACTTAACTGGACTACTAAGCATCTAACAGAGAATTCAACTTATTCTAACAATACGGGAATTCACGATATGGCATAAATTTCAAGAAAATAGGGAATTCTCATCCAACAAGCTGAATTATAGTTTTCTCATTCGTGTCAGGGCTGAAATCATTCTTGTCAAGGGAATAATTACTCAACATCTAATTAATAAGGAATGCTATAAAATCATCCCAAACACACTTCACAAGCCATAAGGAATTTAATATATATTTATACGCATTTCATTCGAAAATATCAGGACCCAAATTCACTTTTGCAGGTACATCAACAGTCTGGTGAGGAACTGATGGAGATCATATCAACAATAAGTATGAAAATCATTCTAGGTGAAAACAACGAAAAAATCATGAAATCTTTTCATACTCGAAAGCTCAGGGGTAATACCGACAGAGAAATTATAAGGGGGTTTTGGGGGACACAAGGGATGAACTATTCCCTTGTAGAATTCACACATACCTGACTGAAAATTCCCCGAAGAAGAAGATTCAAACTGCTATAATGGAGGAAAACCCTAAGATTGCTTGAGTGTTTCTTGAGAGAACTCTTCGATGTTTTTCTGAGAATGAACGTGGGGAATGAGGTGAGAAGTCATTCATTCCAACTAATAGGTTTGAAATTACGTCCAAAACGACATAGTTTAAAGTTTAGGAGAGTAGGCATGGTGAGTGACCACGACTCATGGTCACTTGTCGTGGACCACACTGCCCAAATGACTGAAGCTCCCCATGGGTGACACCACGACTGGTGGTGTTCCAGAACGAGTCGTAGTGAGGACTCATGGGGTATACTGTTTGATTCTTAGAAAATCCTCCTCTAGTTGATCATGACTCACCTCACGACTCGTGGTGACTGACCATGAATCGTGGGGTCCTTTCGTCATGTATACTGCCCAACTCTTTAATTTTCTGACCCCGGCCAGACCACGAATGACCTAACGGGTCGTGGTCAGTGACCACGACTCTTGATGTCTTCCGTTGGGTACACTGTATCTCCCTTTTCATTTCTCAATCCCCTTTCCCACGACTGACCTAACGAGTCGTTAGGTCTCATAACGACCCGTTAGGTGAGTCATTCTATTGCATTTTCTGCAGTTTTCTAGGTTTTCTGATTTAACATCCCGAATATAGTCTTTGAGTTTCCATGCAGTACAATATATCCCCCTTTGAAACATTCATCCTTGAATGTTGGAAAGCACACAACAAGCAAGGAACAACAATCATAATGATCAAATACTGCTCTTTTAACTCCAAAACTGATAGAATAACTACCTCCGCTTCAAAATACATAACTTAACTGAATTCACCTTTTATACATATATCCACAGTCATAAAGGAAAGTTAAACACATAAATTGAACTCAACACCTAAATTAGTCTCTAAGGCCAAACTAATATTTTAAGCTGTAACTTAGTTGGTAGAGAACAAGTGTGGGTACTTGGCCATCATATCAGCTTCGGCCGCCCATGTAGCTCCCTCCACCTGCTGATTTCTCCACAAGACCTTGACTAATGCTATCTCCTTGTTTCTCAGCTTACAAACCTAAAGGTCAAGGATCTAAACTGGAACCTCCTCGTAAGAGAGACTATCTTTCACTCCCACACTATCCAATGGCACAACTGAAGTTAGATCACTAATGCACTTTTTCAACAGTGACACATGGAATACGAGGTGTACAGATGCAAACTCCTAAGGTAACTCCAGCTCATAAGCTACCTTTCCAATTCACCTCAAAATCTTGTAGGGTCCCACATATCTCGGAATTATCTTTCCCTTCTTCCCAAACCTCATAACCCCTTTCATGGGCGAAATTTTTAAATAGACCATATCATCCACAGTAAACTCTAATTCTCTTCTCCTCACATCAACATAAGATTTCTGATGAATCTGAGTTGTCTTCAATCTTTCTTTGATGAGATGCACCTTCTGTATAGCTTCATGGACCGATGATAGAAGCTTCACCCACTTCAAACCTCCCAATAAGAGATCTCCACCTCCTGCCATACAAAGCTTCAAATGGGGTCGTTTGGATACTGGAGTGGTAGTTGTTGTTGTATGCGAACTCGATGACAGGAAAATGGTCATCCCAACTTCCTTTGAAATCGATCACGCACGCTCTCAACATATCTTCCAGGGTATGAATAGTTCGCTCAGCTTGCCCATCTGTCTGCAGGTGAAAAATTGTGCTGAGCTTCCAGAAGTGTGAGGTTAACTGAGTGCCTCTGTTTGAAATAATGGGTAATGGCACCCATGAAGTCTGACCAACTCTCGGATGTAAAGTTTGGCATAGTCCTCAGCTGAGTCTGTCGTTTTGATTGGGAGGAAGTGTGCTGACTTAGTCATCCGGTCTACTACTACCCAGATTGAGTCATGCTGCCGACGAGTCCGAGGTAGACCCGTAATAAAGTCCATGTTTATTTATTCCCACTTCCATGTGGGTATACTGATATCTGAGTCATACCTCCTGGTCTCTGGTGTTCTATTTTAACTTGCTGGCAGTTGGGGCACTTGGCTACAAATTCAGCAATATCTCTTTTCATGCCCTTCCACCAGTAGATATCCGTAAATCATGGGACATTTTGGTAGCACTAGGGTGGATGAAATATCAATAACTATGCGCTTCAGCTAATATCCTTTGTCTCAGCTCACCAACATCTGGTACACATAATCCGCCTTGATAACGGAGCACCCCATCATAAGTAAGATGGGGTCTTCTTCCTGTCTGTACTAAACTTCCACAACTAATGAAGAATCTGACCCACTCTATATTACTATTCCACCCTCAGTTGAATCCACCAATTGTACTCCCAACCAGGCAAGTCTGTGAATAACCCTTACCATTTCCTTCTTGCCCTCTTCAATATGAGCTACGCTCCCCATAGACAATCTGCTTAGGGCATTAGCCACCATATTGGTTTTGTCCGAGTGATATAACACACTCATGTTGTAGTCTTTCAGTGGCTCCAACCACCTTCTCTAACGCAGGTTTAGATCCTTCTGACTGAACACATACTGAAGACTCTTGTGATCTGCAAACACATCAATATGAGCCCTATATATGTAATGTCTCCATATTTTTAGCACAAACACCACTACCGCCAGCTCTAAGTCATGAGTTGGATAATTCTTCTCATGAACTTTGAGCTGTCTGGAGGCATAGTCTACCACCTTTCCCTGCTGCATCAGAATGCAACCGAGTCCTACTCTAGAAGCATCACAATATACTACAAATCCTTCTAATCCTTCCGGTAGGGTCAACACTTGAGCGGTAGTGAGTTAAGTTTTTAATTCTTGAAAACTGTTCTCACACGCATCTGACCACTGGAATTTCACCTTCTTCTGAGTTAACCTGGTTAGAGGAGACGCTATAGAGGAGAAGCCTTCCACAAACAGTTGGTAATAACCAGCTAAGCCTAAGAAGCTTCTGATTTATGTAGGAGAGGTAGGTCTGG
Organism: Datura stramonium; assembly: GCA_018107945.1. Lineage (NCBI taxonomy): Eukaryota > Viridiplantae > Streptophyta > Magnoliopsida > Solanales > Solanaceae > Datura > Datura stramonium. The sequence goes on from JACEIK010000595.1 coordinate 292,652, forward strand.
GCCAATCTTTCACTGGTGCTATCTTGTGAGGATCTACCTGTATTCCCTTACCCGAGACCACATGACCCAAGAAAGTCACGGACTTTAACAAGAATTTGCACTTGCTGAACTTGGCGAACAACTGGCGATCTCTGAATGTTTGTTATACTAATCTCAAGTGATTGGCATGCTCTTCCTCATTTATGGAGTATACCAGAATATCATCGATAAATACAATGACGAACATATCCGTATACTATTTGAAAACTTTGTTTATCAAATCCATGAAGGCTACAGGGGAATTTGTAAGACCAAAGGACATCACCACAAACTCATAGTGACCATACCACGTTCTGAATGATGTTTTCGATATGTCACACTCTCCAACCCTTAACAAATGGTACCCCATCCTGAGATCAATTTTCGAGAAATAATAGGCTCCCAGAAGTTGGTCAAACAAGTCGTCAATTCTATGTAGAGGATATCTGTTCTTAACTGTGACTTTTTTCAGCTGACGGTAATCTATGCACATTTTGATGGTATCGTCTTTCTTATGCACGAATAGTACTGGAGCACCTAGGTAGAGATGCTGGGTCTGATAAAACCCTTGTCAAGAAGTTCTTTTAGTTGCTCCTTGAACTCCTTAAGCTCAGCTGGAGCCATTCTATAAGGAGGGATGGTTATGGGCTCAGTATCTTGGAGGAGGTCTATTTTGAAGTCTATTTCCTGTTTAGGGGGAAATCGGGGAAGATCCTTAGGAAATACATCTAGGAACTTGCTGACCACTAGAACTGACTGAATGGTTGGGGTCTCAGATTTGGAATCCTTGACTCGAACTAGATGATACATACATATCTTGGAAATGAGTTTCTGGGCCTTAAGGTAGGAAATAAACCTACCCTTAGGTGCTGAACTACTGCCCGACCATTCTAACACTAGTTCATTTGGAAACTAGAACTTAACAACTCTAGTTCTGCAATCAACTGAGGCATAACCAGAGTGTAACCAATCCATATTGAGGATAAGGTCAAAATCGACCATGTGTGACTCCACGAGGTCGGCTGGACTAACTTTATTCAGGACTGAGACTAGGTAGTTCTATATACCCGGCTGGCTCTAACTGACTCGCCAATAGGGGTGGAGACTGAGAATGGTTCTGAGAGAACCGCTGGACTAATATTGAACTGGACTACTACGTAGGGAGTCACAAATGAAAAAGTGGCTCCTGGATCTAGGAGGGCATACATGTCCAAATGAAAGAGGTGTAAAATACCTATTACTATGTCCGATGATCTCTCCTGATCCTGACGGGAAGACAATGCATAAAATCAGTTTTGGCGCTGACCGCCATCCGTACCTGTCGTGGTGGCCTGCTAAGCTGGTCAGCTTGCTGGAGCTGATGACGTGGTGGATTTTGCTCTCCCTCAGCCTACTAACAGGCACTCCCTAATTCAATGCCCAAGATGTCCACGACCAAAACAACTCTCGTGACCCTAAAGACACTCTCCCTGGTGGTTCTTGCAACACTTAGGGAAAACTGGTTATTTTTTCCCGGTACTATAGCTTTGAGACTGAGAGCCGGATAATCCTCCCCTCCTATCCTGGCGGGACCGAAAGGTTGGGCACTAGATGAGCTAGGTGCTGGGGCTCTTTGCTCCTATTGTTGCAGCTACTGGGGGCGGCTACTACCACTAGACCTCTGATGGCCATGATCTAACTAGCCAATCCTTGCTTTCTTGTTCTTTTTCTCCATGTCCTTCAATATCTATGCCTCAATCTGCTGGGCATAGACAATCAGGCTGGAGAGGTTCATGTCTTTAATCAGCATTGCGATCCTGCACTCCTTCAGGACCAGGTTCGACATGCCGTTCACAAATTTCAGCATGTTAGCCCTTGGCTAGGCTACCTGGTGAACTCTACAGCATACTCTTCCACTTTCCGATTTCCCTGTCTAAGGTTCATGAACTCCGCTACCTTTTCCTCCCTGAGTTCCCGAGGGAAGAACTATCCAGGAAGGCTGTAGTGAACTCCTCCTATTCCACTGGTCCTACTTCTACTGGCCTTCCATCCTTCCACTGCTCATACCAGGCTTGGGCTACCCCTTTCAGCTGGTAGGCAGCCAATTCGGCATTGTCGGAGGGACTGACACCCATAATTCGGGTGATCTTCTTAACCTCATATACAAACCCTTATGGGTCCTCTCCACCTTTGTTCCAGTAAAATCTAACGGGTTCATCCTGGTAAAATCCCGCACTTGAGTAGCTGTTGCTGACCCATTTGTGGCTACTGAAACTACCTGCTGATTCACCTGATTGGTGACTATTTGAGCAAGCAGATGGATGGCCGCCCTAAACTCTGCGGTGGAAACTATGTCTTTTTGAGGGGGTACTGGGGCTGGTGGGGCAGGTTGGTCGGCGTTGCCGACCCTTC
>JACEIK010000596.1:3386-37396 GCA_018107945.1 Datura stramonium
GCGGCTCTTAGAACATTTTCAAGTGAGAACGTAACTGAATGATGCTTGCACGTGCTGCTTGAATTCTATGCAGCAACTAACTGAAAATAAGCATATTTTTTGACGCAAATGGGAAATGGTTAAATTATTATTATTTCTTCGAGTCTATTTTATATTGCCCTATTTCTTAATTAACTCAATCATAAAAAATAATTATATTTTTATATGTAGAAGATTTTTCTTTTTACACTTAACAACATAATTTTACTAGATATATTTTGGAGAACTGGAAAAATTAAAGAGAGCAAATTTAGAAATTCTAAAATGAAAATGTGAAAAATAAATAATAAAAATAATTTGCCCCTCAAATAATGATTGATTTGAGCCTATCAGAAAGTGATGGAATGATATGACTTAAATTTTTTTATTAGGATGAAACAACCAAAAAATGACGCAGAAAACAATATTCTTTTTATAACATAGTAGTACTCTCTTCCCTCCGTCCCATATTATTATTTATCCATATTATTAGAGCATATTATTAGAGATATATCTACTGACTTTAAATTAAAATAAAATTAATTAATTTTTTTTACTTTACGTCTTTGTTGTTTTTTATTATAGAAAGTTGAGTTGTTTGATGTTTGATTAAGTATTTAAATTATGAATTTAAAAATTAATAAATTAATAAAAATATTATTTTTATTTATAATTTTTTAGAAAAGGATGTAAGTCATGTAACCAAGTAATATAAAAAAGATAGTATAATTAATAATTGATGAACCACCGAGCAACATTAGAGACCCCACCCACCAATATCCACATACTCCATTTCTTTTACTTTTGACAGTAGATGTAAATACGTTCTCTTTCAATTATCCGCTTGACATAATTTTTTTTTCTATAATAATGACCAAATATTTGAAAATGAAATCTTTTAAATATAAAGCATATTTTATATAAAATTTAGGCGATAAAAATTTAAATTATTTAATGAACTCCGAATACAAGACACATTTTAGAAAAATGGCGGGTGGATCTATTTCAAATATCTCAAAAATAATGATCTATCAATATTTCCAAGAAAAAGAATCAATATTTATGACGTGCTTGAAAATAAAATCATCCAAATATATTGTAATAAGATGATCAATACTTTTTCATTTTTAATAAAATATATCAAGTTTAAATTTTTAATAAATTAAAAACCAATTAAATCATACCCATAAAAAATTTTAAATAATAATATTATTTAAATTAATTAAAAATGGGGAAATGTTCTAAAAGCCGCCAATAAAAAAATGATTTACTCCTTTTTTGACTTATTATAAGCTGTAAACAAACTCTACTAAAGTAAGTTTTATATTCTTCCTACAATTCTTTATTTTCATCTGTGTACTGTAGAATGTTATCAAGACAATTTTTCATTACTTTTTTGTTCTAAGGTTTAACTCCACTAAGACTTCAATAATTAGAATTTAAAAAAGACAAAATTAAACAATATACTCCAAATGCACTCAGCAAAAATTAAACACATCATGTATGACAAAGTACAATATGTGATCGATTGATCAATGGTTATTCAGATCTTAGCCACCTCAAGCAAAAACAAATTAAAAAGAAATGTGTGTAATACAAAGACAACTAATGACCAAAATTAAACCAAATTGAACAAGAAAGAGATGGCTACACTTATGAATCTACTTAAGCCACTTCATGAGTACTTGTAGACATCTCCAATGGGAAATTTGTTGTTTCATTGTGAGTAGAACCATAAGGAGGAACATAACTTTGTAGTCTGTAGTCCAACTCTGGCAAGTAAATGTACTTGTTGGATCATCTTGAGGGTAACTATAGGCATCTGGACATCTTTGTTTGAAGAACCTGGACAAGTCTGTTGGACCACATGGACCTTGGGTGCAACAATATTGTTGTCCTCCGAATGTTGTACACGGGTTGTTACATCCTCCGGGTACCCTAAGTGCAGCGGGGCATTCACCGTTTATATTGGCCGTGCATTGAATTCCATGACATTTTCCGGCCTGGGCTTAGTTGGGCCGAAAGACATGGGAATGTTGAACCCATCAATAACCGAAATGTCCCAGAAATCTAAGTTGCTGAATTGGTTCAAAGCGTATTCGGCCAAGGTGTTTGGTGGTCTACCCCACCTTGGGTAGCTCCAGGACCCCACCACAGTCACCGGTCTGACACCCACCTCTGCCGGCACCATCGAAGTGGCAATTAGTACGACCCCATATACGTGCCATTTTAGTACCTGGTGGGGCCCAGAACCACCAACTCTGACCTCGCTCGAGGCGTCGCCTTCACCTCCTACAGGTGGCTGCCGCCCAGACGGTGTAGGGGCAGTTGTTGTGGACCTCAAATACAGTTGATAAGTGTAAGTCACAAAGGCAAGGAGGAAGAACACTATACAAGTTGTCAAGTGACTCATTTTAGTGGACATTTTAGTAAGAACAATATTTGGTTATTGGATATATTGGACACATTGAATTAGGGGTTTATATAGGGGCATGGCGGTTTTTTGGTATTGACATTAATTATATAAATATTGTCACTTGATATATATTATTAAATTAATAAAAAAATAATCTTGAAAGATGCTTTAGCAATAGGTATAGAGCTATATAGGCGTGGCTAAACAAAAGTGTCTGACAATTAGTATTATGTAGAATGTACATTTATATATAGAAATTAAATAAATTATTTATTTGTTGTGAAAATATCTCCACTGGAAACTAAAAGCCGCCAATATAATATACAACCTATAAGCAATTGGTGTTAACAATTTACTCATACATGATATTTATATCAAAGCATTGAATTCATAATATATTTTTTTGTTATATATTTATTGCTTAATTATAATTAAATGATAGGTATTATGATTTAATAAGTTTAACTACTAAGATTAAATTACTCGATTTAATATAAAATAATAAATGTGAATAATTATTTAGCCTAATTACGTGCTCTTCATTTTTAACTTGACTGTTTTCATAGATAAAAGAACTTTAAATTGATGAATTACTAATATATGTAATTTATTTACAGACATTTGCTTTTCTCCCTTGTCTAGAAAAATGAGTATATTTTTTGGTCTTTTATATCTAGTGGCTTTTTATGTTTAAATATTTATAGCACGTCTCTTTGTTAAGAGGACTTTTTCTCCATTAAAAGCATATCAAGTGCAATATAATAGAAAACGTATATGTATCTACAGTCAAAAAAGTTAAAAAGCAATTGTGGGGGGTTGGGGTGGGGTGTGTGTGGAGAGATGAGTAGAGATCTTAAAAGTTTCCATAAAAAAGGAAACTTCGTTGTTAACCTATCATTAAATAGGTTATATATAAAAACTTACCACGAGTCAGTTACTAAATAGAATTAATAATATTTTTCGTTATTTAGCTTACAATTTGGTCCATGATTCATTATCGTACTAATATTCTCGCCGCGGGAGAACAAAAAAAGCCTCACACCAGAAGCAAATTTGCATTATATTCTATATGAACTACAGACCCTTCCCCACACAAAATGCAATGCGGCTGAAGCAGGCCATAATCATTTCTTTTACAAAGATATACTAAGTAAATAAGACAGCACTCGCCACAACATAAGCATTTAAATGAGATGATTACATATTTGAATTTGGTTTCAAAGAAAATATTTTATTGATCTAATTTGAGAAGATGAATTTTGGAAAGATGAGTACTTTTCATATTCACATTAAAGTCCACATTAAATATGAATTTTGAAATCTCACGTCAGAATAAAGCACTAACGAATGGAAAAATAAGTGTGCGCGTCAAACCACTACCAAGTAGCTCGCTGTCATAGAGAGAGGCTAATCAAGTGTCAAATGCTTAGTTGGAACAAGGTGCTGATTTGGATAAGCCAATGCTTGTGGCTGATCCTAGATTTTTGCCTACTACTAGTCGTGGTGCTTACCATTTGGATGATTATCAACCCCTAACTTTTTAGGATTAATTAATAAACTAACTTTTTATCGTTGATCCTGTTTTACTCTCCGTTTTTTTTTGGGGGAAAATAATGCATCTAATCACAATGTAATATTCCCACTAAATGTCTAGAGGTCAGGCTTCGCCCCCTCTCCTTTGCATATTCTTCTATGAATATTACCCAGGCTACTGGGCCTCTTTGGTGATTAAAAAAATAATAACAACAAATAAGTGCGGATCTGTAATGGTGGGACTTGTTAGAAAAAGGTTCGTGGTTGCTATAATAATTGAACATCCCAAAGTCAAGTAGCTACTAGACTATGAGACTGAAAGCACAATTTTATTATATATAAAGAGAATTTGAAAGTAATTTAAGAAGTAATTAATTGTAATAAAAGATCAATTAGTCTAACTCGACAACATTTGTGAAGAAGACAACGAATAATAATACTAAACTTACTGTTTGATTAATATCTATTCATTATTGATCTATCTATCATTTACAAAATTTAAAAATCGATTTATATTCAAGAACAATGTTTAATTTCTTATATAGGCGACACAAATCGAGTTGAAAGTGAAAGCCCTCTTTGCTTTTTTAAAGCAACGAATTTAGATATTAGGTTGAAGAATGAAAGAGACGGTTTTTTTTTTTTTTTTTTTGAAAAGAGGTCAAGGCGGTGCTAAATAACTCTCTAAAGTCATCTTTTTTTTTTTTTGACACTAAATAAACATAAGATATTTATAACTAATTTTTTTCCATGTGTCAAGGTCTTTTTTGCTTATTTTCAGGAATATTTGCATCAAATCATGTAACACGATATATCATCATCGCCCGCTGATCAGTTGTGATAAAATTTAACTATTTTCAGATATCTCTAGGTGCTCTAGAGACTGTGAATGTTGCTAAGATTAATTTTTTTCCTTTTTTTACTTTTGGTCTAAGGTGTAAGACTTCAAGGTAAAAAATAAAAAAGAAAGAAGGAACGATACCCCAAATGCACTATTGATTGAAAAATTAAAACATCATGTGTAAGACAAAGTATAATATGTGATCCACTGACGTTATTCATATCTTTGTGGACACCCTCAAGCAAACAAATTTAAAAAGAAATGTACTGTATAAGACAAGAAGAAAATGTCCACCTTCAACCAAATTTAAATAAGAAAGAGATGGTTAAGCCACGTTACATGAGTACTGTAGATACTCAATGTAAATGCCTTGTTGTTTCATTGTGAGTAGAGCCATAAGGACAGAAATATAACTTTGTAGTCTGTAGTCCAACTTTGGGCAAGTAAATGTACTTGTTGGATCATCTTGGAGGGTAACTATAGGCATCTGGGTGACTTGTTTCTTGAAGAACCTGGACAAGTCTGTTGGACCACATGGACCTTGGGTGCAAATAATATTGTTGTCCTCCGAATGTTGTACATGGGTTGTTACATCCTCCGGGTACCCTAAGTGCAGCGGGGCATTCACCGTTTATATTGGCCGTGCATTGAATTCCATGACATTTTTCTGCCCAAGTTTAGTTGGGCCGAAAGACATGGGAATGTTGAACCCATCAATAACCGAAATGTCCCAGAAATCTAAGTTGCTGAATTGGTTCAAGGCGTATTCGGCCAAGGTGTTTGGCGGTCTACCCTCACCCTTGCATTCCAGGACCCCACCACAGTCACTCTGTCTGATACACCCACCTCTACCAGCACCATCAAAGCTGCAGTAATTAGTGCGACCCCATACGTGCTTATTTTAGTACCTGGTGGGGCCTAGAAACCACCAACTCGGATTCCAGCCGAGGCGCCGGCCACCGATGCAGGCCGCCCAGACGGTGTAGGGGCAGTTGTTGTGGACCTCAAATACGCCGGAAGCATAAGTGTAAGTCACAAAGGCAAGGGGAGGCAGAACACTACAAGTTGTCAAGTGACTCATTTTAGTAAGAAGAAATATTTGGTTGCTGGATATATATGTTTGACACATGAGTTAGGAAGTGTTTATATAGGGGTATGGCGGCTTTTTTGCACTATGGACATATATATATATGCACTTGATATATTTTTATAAAGAAATAATCTTGAAAGATGTCAGATAAAGTAAAGCAAGCTAGGCGGACAATTATTATGTACAATGAACATATATATTAAATATAGAGCATAATAATTTGTTTGGTGATAATATGTCCACTTGAGATAATATCCATTTTGAAAATAAGGAATGTATGTGATATTTGCTTTTCACGTATATGTATTTATTAATTAAGTAATAATTATTCTTTTATTTTTTAATTGCTAAAAGTTTTATTTATTTGATTTCGTGTAAACATCAAAGTAAATGAGTATTTAACCTAATTACCCGTTCCTCATATTTTTGTTTATCAAGTTTTCATAAATAAGGAATGCATAATATTGTGATTTCGATGTTTAATTAGTGATATCAAACATACAGACTGGTGATCATTAATAGAAAACGTGCATGCATCTACAGTCAAAAGGAGTTTCAGAGCAAATGAAATTACTTTGAGCTTTCTTAATTTGAATGTATAATCAAATTTTAAAATAAGTGCAATTTGGAATCCCTTATATCGTTGGCCATTCTTAGGGATCTTTTGTTCATACATTATATTGCTTAGTCTAATTTTGACTTTTGACAATAGTTACAATTTCTTTTCATTTTGAGGAAAAATGTTATTCCCTCGTATCTCAAATTATTTTTCATAATTTTTAAAAATATTTTTATTTTTTTTAGTTTTTTTATATTTTTTATATTGTTTGTTTTTTGTTTTTGGGGTTTTTTTTTTTTTATTAAATCTTTTCTTAATTTTTAAAAAAATTATACCTTTCAAATTCGATATCGCTAAGTCTGTCGGGAGAAAAAAAAACTCCCATAATCTTGAGCTTACTCTCCCCAGGTTGCTAAATTCTCATCATGCGTATGCCTTTCATTTGCTGGGGCGATAAAATCAGCACATTTATTCGCTTCTCTCCAAATGTATTTAATCGAGATTTGCTGACATTCAACAAAAAATCTACAATCATCAATAATAATAGTTTTTAGATAAAGAGATAAATGAAATATTTTATATTTTTGTTGAGACTTTTGGATCATTTTTCTATATTAGCGTCACATGATATCTTTCACATTTTGAAGGCTCAATTATTCTCCAGGATTATAAATCTAAGTTCATTGGACATAATTCTATTATGTCTGACAAGCCAAATGAAATATTTTATTTTCTAAGGAATGTAAAGTTTTCAAAATATTAGCCCATCTCCTATCAATTAACGGAGTTGCATTATTAGATGCAAATTAAATAACAGTTTATTGTTAGTAGTAATTATTTTTTATGATCACCGATATTTTAATAGAGTAAATATTTAATAAAAAGAAATTATATCTTAAAATATAAATGAGGATAAAATAATTAGGCATCTTTCTTATTAATGTTTTCTTAAGAATCATATAAAAGTAGTAAACACGATTGATAATTTAAAAACGGAAGGGCGGACTACACATCAATTTCCAATTATCGAAGGCATGCATTGCAGGAGAAGATTTAGGATAATTTTTTTGGATTTGATCTTCAAGATGCATTTATTAAATTTGAAGATTGGCGTGAGGAGTAAATATTTAATGAAGAGATATTATATCTTAAGACATAAATGAGAAATAATAAACACTCATCTTAATTAATATTTTTCTAAGAGGCATGTAAAAGAGAGATATGATAAATAATTTGAGACAGGAGGCCGGGCAGATCATATATCAATCTCTCGCTATCGAAGGCACGTATGTAGGAGTTACATTTGGGATTTAAATTCAATATTTTTAGTATTAGCATCTAATAGATTTTCAAAATTATGATTTAAATTTAATACATGTGGAATTCTTGATGCAATGTCAAATCACGCAATAAATAAGTGTTAAACAAATACAAATCAATCTAGAAATGAACTATAAACCCATAATAGAGGTAGAACAACATTATTTCATACTAATAATGTAATATATTCCAGCCTAATACTTTTTGGGCCTATTCTAAGATTTATAGATAAAGTTAAATAATAATTTTAAAATTATTTTATTCAACGTTTGATTAGAGGTATTAGTTAGTCCCGAAAGTATTTACCCTTAATTATATGAATAACTTTGTTCATCTCACCTCCCATCCTAAACGATTCTAAATTTGTTCCTTAAGAAACGTGAGGTATAACTTGTAAAGATATTACGACGCTTAAAATATAAAAAAAATAAAAAAAATAAAAAAAATAATGTTTTTAATAATTTTTAATTTTTACCTTCAATTTTATTTTTTTTTAAAAAATTCCAATATGAGATCAACAACTCAAACTATCTGGTCCGCATTTGAATCTTTTTTATATTTTAATGATTATAAGGTAATTAAATTCAGCAACAATAGCTAGTTACTAGAATTTCCAGTTACGTAAGGATAAATCAGGATAAGACATAACACAAAATGATTAAAAAAAAACAATTTATTATATGGAAAAAATTAAATTCAAAGAACTATTAAGTATTTACAAAAAAGCAAATTTTTAATCATAGAGCTTTAAAAGATTTAAATATGATAAGTTGGTGATAATAAACACTATCAGCTACTAGGCAAACTAAGTGACAGACCAAAAATATTGTCTAACCAACGTCTGAAATGTTGAGCAATATTCTCACTAATCAACTCTTAAGAACCCTTCATGAAACCTTTTCCATTGATCATCTTCTTTCTTTCTTTCTTCATCGCCTTCAATTCTAGTATACTCTAACGCCATTAATTAATCTTGGTTCAATCTTCACGTAACGTTGTTTTATTAATTTAGATCGTGATAAAGATGGCTCTAAATCCTTCAATGATAGCTCCGTGTTCATTGTTGGACATCTTTTCGTAATCAAAATCTATCTCCCAAATAATTTGATGGAATGTGTTTCACTAAAATTTCTATATTTATAAAGATAAACTAGTAATCCTAAATGATTTCATTATCCTTGATAATCCTACATGGACTGGGAAGAAAGCTTTTTCTAATTTTAGCTAGGAATATTATATTACCCATATTGTCTGTAATTTATTCCTGACTGGACTATTTGTGGATACGTTTTTTCTATAAGATCGTTTTAATTATTCAATATGACGGATCAACAACTCACTTAATAGTTACCAGATCCATACTTCAGCCCACCCGTCCGGTCCGGCTAACTCCACCTAAACCGGTTCACCCGTATAAAAACAGCAGCTTAACATATTTTTCATCCTAAAAAAAAGAACCGATCTCTGTCCGAAAATTCCTGGGAGAATCGTTTTTTTTTTCCTCGGAATCTGCAGACTTGATTGGTAAAATGGTACGAGGAAACTTGAAGTACTTCTTGTCGGGGCTAAAGGTCTTGAAAACACTGATTTTCTCAGTAAGTTTTTTTTCTTTACTGTTTATTTGTTTGAATTTTCTCTTTTTTACCTAATTCGATCAGTTTAATATATGGGTCTCTTTTCTTTCGATTAGAATTTGGTGGGAAAAAAGATCGAGTCTTTAACAAGTTCAATTCACCATGATTAAGAAAGAAAGGAAAAAGAGAAAGTGATCAAGCATCCAGATGAACATGTATCTTGGATCTAAAATTAAGATTAACTGAACAATTCAATTAATATAAAGTTTGATTTGATGTTTTTGTTAATCCAATTCCACTTTTCAATTGTTACTTATGTGATCAAAGGCTGATCTACATATATATTGGTTCAGCTTTTGCTCAGATTCTCTGCGTATATGTTGGAACGTATAAACTTCAAAATTTTGAATCGTACTACTTTATGTGATATACTAGTGACATTAAATATTTAAATTTCAGCTTAGTAAACAATGTCAGCCAAAATCAACATTCGTCCTGACCTGTTTTACTTCAATTTGCAAAAATATTTAGTCTTATTTTTAGGTATACTTGAGAATCCTGATTGATAAAAAGATATCTTTTTGAAAATGCACAACAAGTTTTTCAAAAAATAACTTTAATTCGATTCATAGTCTTTGTATTTTTTCGATTAAAAATTGTCATCTTGGATTATACAGATAATATGGATCCATATGTGATCCTAACTTGTAGATCTCTAGGAGAAAAGAGCAGTGTTGCATCAGGTACATTTGTCTTAATCTTTGGTTAATATTTTCTTAATTATAGTTACATATGTATTGCTTAAGAAGAAAAAATGAAGTTTGATCAATTAAGATTTATGATGATTTTGATGTTGCCAATTTCCTACAGGGGAGGGGAAGGAACCAGAATGGAATGAAGACGGTTTTCTCCATTTCTGAGGGTGTTGAAGAACTCTTCTTGGAAGATAATGGACAGTGATTCCCATTGGCAACGATGATTTTGTGGGGGAAGCTAAGTAAGTATAATTATTCAATTAGGGGCGAATCCAAGATTTATACGTACTGTTTATATACATAAACATAGTCTGAGTCCGATAGTGTGGTTGTACATGCACTGCTGCTAATATGGTCAGACGTATACATCTACTTTCTAGTCATGTTAAAGTAGATGTATACTGATCTCAACATATTATTTTCTTGTTGTTTCCTTTGCTTTACTGTATTACTTGTTGTTGCAATTGTTTACTTTTATTTTATTTTTAACATGACTTGTTTACTAGGTGTATTTTTTTCAATACTTGATGTTGATACTGCATATGCAACACCCTTCCCAAACTCCACTTGTGGGATTATACTTTACGTCTAATTGAAGTCTGATCATTTTTTACTTTATAGTCATGTTACACAAAGTGTGGTATAAATATGTTAAAGAAGTTGAATGGTTAATAGTATTATATTCAATGGTATGCTATTTGCAGGATTCCAATTGAGCCAGTTTTTTCAGAAGGGAGCATCCCAACAACATGTTATAATGTTGTTAAAGATGAAGAATATTGTGGAGAAATTAGAGTTGGTCTGACCTTTACTCCTGAGTGTTAATACTTTCTCAAATTTTATTGATTTGGGATCGATTACATGAATCATCACTATTCGCGTAAACCCACTTGATCAGATACTATAAAATGACCCTGGATAAAGGAACTCTTAATATGTTAGCATGGACATGCAATGCAAGTATAATGGGTATGCTAAGTGCATGATATGTTTTGCTATGTTTTGTAGGAATATTCTGAGAGGGAGTACGAAGAAGAAAGTTTTGGTGGATGGAAAAGAGTCTTCTCATTGATGTGAAGCATCACTTGATTGATCAATTTGTTGTTTGCTTATACTATGAACTTGGGTCCAAATGTTGTGTTCCAACATGCAGTTGAATGAAAAAGTTTGGTTTTCATTTTTTGTGGTTTTTGTTTTGGGGGTTGGAAGAAGTTAGATTTGATGGTGCTTCTTTGACATGATTTTCAAAACATACACTGCAATTTAAGGTTTATTATGCAGAATGACTTTACCATTGCCTGCAAAATGTCAAGTTCTGAGACGATGTAGTGTAGATGTTATTATTGATACATTGGACAAAATATCTTGAAATTCTAGTGAAGAAATCACTGTTTAACTTTGCCCTTAACACAAGGAAGTAATTGCAGCTCTTTTGAAGTTGTGATATATCATTTAGCAGACGCGAATAGGAAGTTATTTCTGCTGAATTATTGTAGATACAGAGATAGTAATCTCCCATATTAAAAAAAAGTTTCTGAATAGATTAGAGATAGTTAGATTCCACAAACATGCACAGAGAAGTAGAGGGCAAAAGAACTTTTCCTTTTTAACACACTATTTCTTCTTTTGAAAATATACGGTGTTCGAGCCAGCTCACCTCAACTATTTCACCTAATACTTGTGACTTTCCACCAAAATGAGTATCGGAAGGATTAAATAGATGAGCTTTTGATACCCACTGGAATATGAACCTTGGTCTCTCATAGTTTCAGAACGCTACATTCTTTTTAAGTGCATTTCATAAATAAGAAGCCTGTTTGAAGAGGCATTTTTGGATGCATCCACAGCTGCAATGCTTTTAACAGTCCAGTTATAGAGGTGGAGAGAAACAGAGACAAACTTACTACATAAAAGCTTAGAGATCCAACCTTATACAGAATACATTTAGCAAACAATTGTCTACAACAATGCCCAGGAGCAGATTGTCCAAACTCGAAAACGGATCGTGGGATCTAAGCACTCAAAAAGTTGCATCTAGATTTCGACCAGCTATCTGGTTCGACAAATCTAATTTATCTGTCACCTCCACACACATTTGATGAAGCATCAGCTGCGGTCAATCTTCAACCAATTATAAACACCCCCAACTCCAGAAACCGCATCAGAAAATGTTACGACTAGAGGATATAGCTGCACAAAAATGCATTCACAGGAGCAGCACCGTGTTATTAGCTGATCCATCAATACACCTAACACATCACACTCTTTATATTCACCTTTGAGATTTAAATTTAGATTGATAGTCCTTAGCCTGGGTTTCCAAACCTAGATTTTGAGAAACACTACTGCAGCCTGGTGTGCTATTATTTCCAGTGGGCGCAAAGGTTTGATTTGTTGGGTGGGTTGCTCCTTGATGACGTGCTCCTCCGATGGAGCATAATGGCTTGGAAACATCATTCATGTAAAAGCTGGAAGTGTTGAATAATGGCAGTTCAAAACACCATCATCGGCCTGAGTGCAGGGAAGTATTGTATTCTTGATGGGTGTCCTGAAAGGTCAGGGTATTTACTGGTATTGCACCTGTAAGGGTCTTGTATGCAACCCCCAAGCATGGGTCTGACCAATAGTCCCCAAATGGATAAGAAGCTAGTTGTGCAATCTTCTTGTTCTGTTCATCTAGATTCTCAGTTAACAGCTCTCCTGTTTGCTTTTCTCTAACAGGCTGGTTTTCGACATTAAGATCCACCCTTCTCTGTGATGGTTCTGCCAGAGTCTTGCCATTGCTGGTTTCCCACATTAAGATCCATACTTTCAGACGGAGCTAGTTGTGAATCTTGCCAATGCTGGTTTCAAGTTAATAAGATTCACACTTTCAGACGCAGCTAGTTGTGAATCTTGCCATTGCTGGTTTTCCACATTAAGATCCACACTTCTCTGTGACGGAACTAGTTGTGAATCTTGCCATTGCTGGTTTTCCACATTAAGATCCACAGTTCTCCATGATGGTTCAGCAAGTTGTGAATCTTGTCATGCTTGTTCTTTACCACCAAGCTTTCTCACTTACATGTTCTATGGTGACCTTCTGAAATAGATCGGTCCTCTGCAAGGAATAATACACTTCTTCCCGATACTAATTTAGCTGGTTGAGAATTGTTCAATAATCTATTCTGACTGTCTTGTTCTTCTTTTGCCAGCTTTCCTGCAGGCCTTTCATTAACCGCCTGGTGCTCCATGTGAACCTTTCCGCTTTCATACGATATCCCATCTGCCTGAGAATCTTGCAATATTCTCTCATCACTTTGCTTCTCACTTGTCAATTTGTTCGCAGCTCTTTAAAAGTTTGGTCCTCTGAGACACACTTCACAACTTTTAATGGATCATCTCGTGATGAAGCTTTTCTGCTCAGAGAGAGCTGATCAGAATCACCAGTTGCTAGATCAGTTTGCTGGGCCAATACCCCACCAGAGACATTCAGGGAAAGGCCTGCCGAGGCTGAATTGTTAATCTCAGCTCGAAAAGCATGTTCACCTAGATCTAAATCAGCCACCATTTCTGGGTTGTATGAGAAAGTCTCTTTGAGACCCGACGAACTGGAGTAGATGACTTAATATTTCTCACTTTCTCGACCGCAGGCACCTCTTCTTATTATTATGCTTCTTCCTTCTCACTTTCTGCAATTGCTGCTCTGGTAGGAAGTCCGACTGGGGTAAAACAGCTAATGACCTTCTAACATCAGCACTTTCAACAGCTACAGATTTTGAAGGTCTCCAATTGAGTCTCTTATTCTGTCTTATTGTCATATTTCAGCATTTTCATTTACATTTTCACATGAATGTTTATCTGTTATATCAGCTCCAATAGATGAAATACTGGTATTGAGGTTGAACACACTGCTTTCAGATGTTCATTGGAATTTCAGCTTGTAGTGCCAGTGAATTAGTGACAGAACACTTTCTACCTACATCAGCAATTCATATTTTTCAGAATTGAGAATAACTATCAACTTTTAGAGAATTCGGCAGGAGATAAAACCAATGAAAGCACTAAAATTGGAGGAATCGAAATGACTGTTGATACGGAATAATGTTGCATCTCCTATCAGAATTGGAGTTTGAGTACTGAACTAAAACATCACCCTTGATTCTCAGTGGCAGGGGAATTTTGGTGGTCGAAGAGCACCCTAATTTCTTCGAACTGGCATCAAGTGTTGAGGGCTATCAAGATAAAGAAGATTTCAACCGGGTCAGAAATTCCTCCCCTTTCAAGGTAAATCAACAGACACTTGTACTGGAAATTAAAAATGAGCTTGCCGAACTCGAATCTTGTCATGAACAGTGAAATGCATAAAGGTTCGTGATAACAGTCCTCCATTGAACCAAGTAAGGGCTAATCAAGAATAAAGTGAAGGAATTCCCAGGTTATTTGTCAGATAGAAACAGAAAGTAAATACATGCTGCGAAATGTTAATTCAATAAATGGACACTCTACTTGAATTTTCCACATGAATGACAACATTTGTATATGCAAAACTCTAGACGTAAAGATTTTCCTCCTCGTTTAAGAACTCGCAAGGAAAAAATGCTTATACAATGCTTGAAATCTTGAAACCGTTAAGGTATTGAGGCATTCCTCTAACTTCCTATAACATTGGTTTCGGCTATAGTCTATAAAGTTTTTCCTCGTTTAATGAACTTATGAGAACAGGATAAAGCCTGCACCGTGTCCAGATCTGGCAACTATTAGGTAGTGAGTCATCTGCCTTAACCTTCTGCTATGACATCGTCTCTTTACCTGTATTTTCGTATAAGCTATTCTCTCCACATATTCCAATTCGAATAGAATGATGGGAATTGTCTTGCTTCTCAACTTGGATAAGGTCATCGCTTTCCAATTTATCTTCCTGTGAGTATTCCCGCAGTGACTCAGTTTCAGACTAAGCAAGCCAGTTTAAGAAGAGAATTGAGCACTTCCAACATGTGAAACGAAGTTTCACAGAAGACACCAACTTTACAATTGTTCTTACAGGATCAAATTTATCTTCCTAGTAAAGGGTTCATACAAATACGCAATTTCCTAACAATATTTATACGCAAGCTGAAAAGCAGTAACATGGAGAGCAGGAGTTATCAAACATGTAGCGTGAATAGATTTGACAGGAAACAAGGGTGGGAGATCCAGAAGATGCAGACTTACAGAATTATCCTTCATTGTTGAATGTGGATCCCTTTTGGTAGGTCTCATAGCACAACTTCTGATGCCCCAGTTTGCAGATAGCGCATAACATCCTTTTTGGAGCGAAATACATATCCATGCACTGGATCCGTGTAAAACTGCAATGACCCGTTAACTAAAATTTTCACTACAAAATACTAATGCAGCATTCCATGTCTGCCACATAAGCATCTATAACCATTCTCTAGAAACACCTCTTTCATGCATATATCCCATATCTGCATAATGGTGTAAAATAGACCTTTTTTTTTTAATTTGTACTTAGTAGGTATAAAACAGACTCTGCTTGAATAGGATGATGTGCATGAAAAAGAGGGAGAGAGAAGCGTGCAGGGGGAGAGGGAAGAGAGAAATGCTGAGGAAGAAAGAGAATACCGGGGTCTTTTTTATCCCACGACTGTGTTTTCTCATCTCTGGAATTCCTTTTTCCAGCCTGGTGGTAATTCATCCACTGAAGCTTCTCTTCTCAGAAAAGACAGACAAGAATTGCCAGTTCCTACAGTGGTATCTTTTGTCTGACAAGTATTTCCTTTTCCCAGCCTGGAGGTATATCATCCAGTGAATCAGAATTGCAAGTTCCTACTGTCGGATCTTTATTCCGGTAAGTATTTCCTTCTACCCGGGTGGTAATTCATCCGCTGAAGTTCTGTCTGCTCAGAAAAGCCTGATCAGATTTGCCAGTTCCTACTGTAGGATCTTTGTTGTAGACAAGTATTTCCTTTTCCCAACCTGGGGGTATTTCCATCCAGTGAAGCCAGAGAAGCTTGATCAGAATTGCTAGTTCCTACTCTAGGATCTTTGTTCTGGGCAGGTATTACATTCACCCAGCCTGGGGGTATTGCATTCTCCCATCCTGGGGGTATTTCATCCAGTGAAAATTTTCTGCCTGTAAAGCCTGATCAGAATGGCCAGTTCCTACTGTAGGATATTTGTTCTTTCCAAGCATTTCCTTTTCCAGCCTGGTGGTATTTCATCTAATGAAGCTTCTCTGTCAGAGAAGCCTGATCAGAATTGCCAGTTCCTACTGTCGTATCTTTGTTCTGGGTAAATATTTCCTTTTCCAAGCCTGGTGATAATTCATCCCCCGGCTTCTCTGCTTGGAGAAGCCTGATCAGAATTGCCAGTTCCTACTGTCGGATTTTTGTTCTGGGCAAGTATTTCCTTTCCCAAGTCTGGCAATACTTCCTTCCCTGAAGCTTCTCTGCTTAGAGAAGCCTGATCAGAATTGCCAGCTCTAAAGGTCGGATCTTTGTTCTGGGCAAGTATTTCTTTCCCAAGTCTGGCAATACTTCCTTCCCTGAAGCTTCGCTTAGGAGAAGCCTGATCAGAATTGCCAGTTCCTGCTGTCGGATCTTTGTTCTGGGCAAGTATTTCCTTTCCCAAGTCTGGCAATACATCGCCTTCCCTGAAGCTTCTCTGCTCAGAGAAGCCTGATCAGAATTGCCAGTTCCTACTGTCGATCTTTGTTCTGGACAAGTATTTCCTTTCCAAGCTTGGCGATAACTCACTCCCTGAAGCTTCTGCTCAGAGAAGCCTGATCAGAATTGCCAGTTCCTACTGTTGAATCTTTGTTCTTGAGCAAGAGTTTCCTTTTCCAAGCTTGGCAATAGTTCATTCCCTTAGCTTCTCTGTCAGAGAAGCCTGGATCAGAATTGCCAGTTCCTCTGTTGATCTTGTTCTGGGCAAGTATTTCCTTTTTTCCAAGCCTGGCAATAATTCATTCCCTGAAGCTTCTCTGCTCAGAGAAGCCTCTTTTCGTGGATCAGAATTGCCAGTTCCTACTGTCGTATCTTTGTTCTGGGTAAGTATTTCCTTTTCCAAGCCTGTACACCATCCCCAGCTTCTCTGCTCAGAGAAGCCTGATGAGAATTGCCAGTTCCTACTTTCCTGTTAGGATCTTTGTTCTGGGAAAATTCCTCACTGAAGGCATTCAGGGTTGCCCAACGAAGCAGATTTCTTAACCACAGCTCGAAAAGCACGTCTGCCTAGATCCAAATCAACCACCAGTTCTGGGCTGTGGCCCACAAGTCTTTTTGAGATCCGCTGACCAGGTGTAGGTGGTTTCTTAGTTCTGATCTCTTGACTGCTCCATTTTTTTCTTATTAATATGTTTTTCATGCTCATTTTCTGGTAATTGCTGCTCTGGGGGTAGATCTGACAGAGGAGTTGAAACAGCTGATAACCTTTTAATAACGTCACTTTCAGCAGCTATGACTTTTGTGTCTGCACTTGAGTCTCTTATTTCTGGCACTGTGTCTAGACTTATTTCAGTGTTTCAATTACATTTTCATTTGAATGCTTTGCATTCATATCAGCTGCAAATGATGTAATAATAGTGTTCGCATTGGACACACCGCTTTCAGGCTGTTTCTTGGAACTCTCGGCTTGTACTTCCGGTGAACAAGTAACTGAACGTTTTTCGACTACATCAGCAACCCCGGTTTCAGAATTGAGATATAAATGTTTATTTAAGAGGTGAGCAAGACATAAGTCAAGCAGAAAGATTAGAATGAGTGAATTAAAATGACTGCTATTGATGGCTCAACACTTAGTCAAGTATATATCCCCTCTAAAAGTTGGAATGCAAAGGAATATTAACTAAAGAAGCATCACCTCTGGATTCCTTAGCAGCAAAAGGTTGCCTTTCGGTCACAGAGCACCCTAATCCTTCGAATTGGTGTTAGCTGTTGTGGGCTACCAAAAGAGAATTTTTAATGGTTAGAGAATTCTCTTTGTTCAAAGTAAATCAACATATTACATTAGTCCTGAGATTAAAAGAATTGAGCTTGCCAAAGTTGGAAACTCATTACAACAATGAAATACATAGTTTGTGATTACAGTCTGTGACAATAAAAGGACTAGTCAAAAACAAAATGGCAGAAATTTCATGGTCATGCCAGAGAATATTAAGTGTTTCCTATGAATGCTGGAGATCTTGGAAAGTTGGTAAACCAATCAGAAAACTCTGGAAAATGATCCCTGTAAGCATTTCTTGGCGTGTTTGTACAGAAAGAAGCCACGGATGTGTTGATGGAATAACAACTCCAAACCACTCTCTTAAGGCTAGAAGTCTTGTGTTTATTTAGTTGGTGCAATCTATCTCCCATAGATATCCTAAACCTCTGACAATTTTTTGACCCTAGTTAAATTCCTTATCCTTAGCATAGAACTACATGTAACGGAGCCAACATGCCCTCTTTTATAATCAATATCTTTGTAATCTTTGCATCTTTTTTATGCCACCAATGAAACTACTTTATAAAGAATCAAGATAATTCTAATATATATAGTGTTAAGACATGCAGTGAAATGTTAATACATTGAAAAGACACTCAACTTAAATTCTACACTTGGAACATCTATATTCGATATGCAAAATACTAGATATAAAGATTTCCCCCATTTAAGAAAACAAGGGAAATGACAATGGTAATTTCCATCTATGGTGGTTCAGATTTCAGGGAACCAAGAGGCATCGGTCGCCTTTTAACTTCTATATCATTAATTAGAATTTATAATGATTATTTTCCTCATTTTCGAAGAACTTACAAGAAAAGATCATTGATAACATTCATGGTTCAAGGTGGAAACAGAAGATGGTGAGTCAATCCTTTTAACCTTCTTCAGCATAGGTGGCTACGGTATCATGTAAACTACTGTCTCTGCATATTAAAATTCAGATAATATGATCTGGAGTTATTCTCTTCAAACTTAGGAAACATCTGCATCTTCAGAAAGGGAGAGAGACTGTAGGTTAACTCCACCGCCCAAATAAATAGTAGTCAGAAGCGAAAAGCACTAAAAAAGCCTAAGTCCTGAGCTTTTAACAGCAAGTGCAATTCAAGTGTGGGTTTTAGGGGAGAAAAGCGCTATGAAGGAACACACACACACACACAAACAAAAGAAAAAGTAAAAAAGTACTGCAAGAAAATTATAAACACAAAATAAATCTCTTTGGACAAAAGAATGGAAAACTATACTAAGCTCTATATATGTTGTTCTGTCAACGACAAAATCCATCTGTGAAGGTGCACATGCCTTACCACCTTGACGCCTACACCAAAACACCAATTATGCGAGGCAAAGTGCACAACCTGGGCCTCACCAAACTTCAGGGCTTAAGCATGCTTGAAACGATTCTTAACGGCCCAAATCCCCTTACCCCCGGAGTCCATCTACCTTCCCCACTTTGCTCCTTTCAGGACTCGAACCCAATCTGGTTGGAGGTGAAGGGTCTTTACAACTACACTATCGCCTATCTGGACAAATTGTAGTGTGGCTAAAGCTTTCTAATTGGTCTCTTTGACTTAGTATTCCACTAATGCAGCAACTTTGTTGCAGAATAAAGCATACTTATTTTAGGAGAAGTTCTTCCTGATCTCCAGTACCTGAAACAGAGTTTTACAGAAGGCACCACCTCGCCAAAGTTCTTACTGGATCTACTATGCCTTACTAGTAAAGAGTGGAAACAGGTTTGTCTCAAATGGAGGCCCTACAACAACAATAACATACACAGTGTAGTTCCACAAGTGGGGTTTGGGCGAGGTAAGATGTATGTAGACCTTATTCTTATCTTTGTAAGGTAGAGAGATTTTTCATGATAGACCCTCGGCTCAAAAGAGAAGATAACCGAAGCAGCATTGCAAGAAAAATAGATAGCAAACATCAAGATACAAAGCAAATGAAGCAACAAAGATAGTAAAACGCCTTGGAAGAATAAGAAACTATGCAACTACTACAAATACCACACAATAAGGTTGCGACAGATGGAGCTAGCCCTGCCTCCCATCTAAAGAGCGACTGCATTTGGCTATCTACTAACCTAATCCTAATCTCCACAGCTTCCTATTTAGGATCATGTCCTAGCTTAAGTATTGTCATGTACTGTCTAATCACATCCCCAGTTCTCACACCTCTAACTGGCACACATCCGGGCTTCAACTTCTTTCCACATGCCCAACCATCATGAATCTCGCTTTCCCTAATCTTGTCCGGGGCCACGGCGTCACCATGCCCCGTATAACTTCATTCCTAATACTAACATCACCAACAAGGTTTAGCAGTAACATAGAAAATGGAAGTTATCCAATGATAGCAATACAGATGTGACAGGAGAGCCGCAGTGGGTGAGTGGGTTTTGGCGTGTATGTGTGTGTGTGTGTGTGTGTGGGGGTGTTGGAAATAAAAATGTGATGACTTACAGAACTCTCCTTCATTGTAGCATCTAGGTCTCTTTTGGCAGGTTTTATAGCACAGCTACTGATGGCTCCAGTTTGCAGATAGCGGAAAACATCCTTCTTGGAGAAAATACAGGTTGGCTGCACTGGACTAACGCATAACTGCAATAACTAAGTCAACTTAAGATTCACACTAAAAACTTCGAATATAAATCTACTTGTGCAGCATTCTTCACATAAGAAGCTCCTACTCCAGCTAACATAACACAGCCCTTCTCATGTATAACCTGTCACAGCATACTGATGTGACATAACTGCTTGAATAAGCTGATGTGCATGCGAGAAGAGAGAGTGTGTACCGGGTCTTTTCTTATCCCACGAGCTTTTTTTTTGTGGCTCAATTTTTTCCAGCCTGGGGGTAATCCGTCCAATGAAGCTTCTCCATTCAAAGAAGCCTGATCAGAGTTGCCAGTTTCCGGTGTAGGATTGGAGTCCTGGAGTAATTCCTGGCCATAGACATTCACGGAGAGGCTCGGAGAGGCAGATTTATCAACTACAGCTGGAAGAGCACGTTCACCAAGATCTAAATCAGCCGCGGCTTCCGGATTTTGACCTGCAAGTCTTTTGGAGACCCGACGACCCAGGTTAATTGATTCTGTATTTCTGGATTTTCTTGACTGCTGTTTCCTCATGCTTATAACTCATGCTTTTCCTGCTCATTTTCTAGTAGTTGCTTCTCTGGGAGGAGATCTGACTTGGTGGAAACAGCTGATGGCTGTTTAACAGCAACACTTACAGTTTCGATTTCAGCATCTTCAAAGGAGATTCTCACGACTGTTAAAATGGATGTGATGATGGCATTAGGATCTGACACACTGCAGTCAGGCTGTTTCTTTGAACTCTCAACTTGCTGTGCAGGTGAGCAAGTACCAAAACTTTTCCCCCCTACATCAGTAATTCCAGTTTCAATTAAGAAATAATTACCAACATCTAGAGAGAGAGCAGGTAAACATATTAATGAAGAGAATTGAAATGACTACAACAGATGACCAGACACTGAGTAAACAAACAATGCACGTCCTCTCACATAGGGACTATGGAGCAATATTT
Source organism: Datura stramonium (assembly GCA_018107945.1). NCBI lineage: Eukaryota > Viridiplantae > Streptophyta > Magnoliopsida > Solanales > Solanaceae > Datura > Datura stramonium. The sequence continues at coordinate 25,012 of JACEIK010000596.1, forward strand.
CCAACTAAAGATTATCACCTTTCGAATTCGCAGTGGCAAAAAGCTGTCTTCCAGTCATAAAGCACCCTAATTTCTTCAAGCTGGCATCATCTGTCGTGGGCTATCAAAAGAAATAGATTTCTGACCATCAAAGATCCCTCTCATTCATGGTAAATCAACATCCACTAGTCTTAATAATAAGAAAATTAAGCAAACTTCAAAATTTTCAAAAATCATGTCTACAAAGGCTTAAGGCCAATTACAGTGCTTCATGAAACCAAAATAAGGCTAGTCAAGAACAAGGAGGAAGAATTTCAAGATCAACCAGTTAGACAGAAAGAATATACCCATTCTATGAAACGTTAATATGGTGAAAAGACATCCAACTTTTGATTTACACTTGAATGATTATATTTGATATACAATATCAGACCAAGATTCCTCCTCATTTAAAGGACTTACAAGGAAAAGGCAAAAAAATAGCATTCGATGGTGTCTGATCTAGAAGCTTAAGGTATTGAGCTATACTTTTGCCGTCCCACCAAACAGTTGCTAAACTTCTTGCAAGTTATCGAGATTGTTTGGATTAGCAAATTGTAATTAGATGATAATCTTTAAGTGTTGGAAAGCATTTAAGTGCTGAAGTTAAATTTTAAAATAAATGTATTCAGTTACAAGTATTGAAACTGATAATAAGCCGCTAATGTGTTTGATAAAAAAGTGCTGACAATTTTCTTTTGTTAAAATGACAAAAATATCCTTAACAGTTTTAAAAACAAATATTTTATTTCAAAAAAAATCAATGGCCAAACACAGAATGGATAGTAAGTTAGAGATTTGTTTTGTAAAAGGTACTTCGAAAGTTAGAAAATATGCAAAAATTTAATCAAACCAAAATTTATAAGTTGTATAGCCATAAGTTGGGAATGACCAATCAAGTTTTTGGCTAATATTGAAGGCTTATAAGCACTTTGGATATTTACCAAACGCAAAGATGAGCTAAAGGGTGCTTATGTCAGTTTCACTAGCTTATAAGCTTAGCAAATGCCTTTGACGGCACATCTTTCAATTTGCATAGTAAGATGTGGCTATTCTCTGGAAACTTGGATTTTTCAAGTGCGACTAAAATCTCACACTCCCACACAAACAATGTGTTACAGAAGGCACTAAATACACTAAATACACTACTCTTACAGGACGTAATATGTTTTCCTACTAAAGGGTTGACACTGGTGCATCTCACTGGAGGCAACATTACAAAATTGACAAACAAGCTTCTGCATGCAAGCTGAACAATAACATGAAAAAGGGGTTATCAAACAAGTCCAAATAACAGTGGCAAAGGGTAGAGGAAAGGGGGAGGGGATCCAGAAAGGTGTAGACTTACAGAATTATCCTTTGTAGTTGAAGCTACATTCCTTTTTGCAGGTCTTCTAGCACAGCTACTAGCATCTCCAGTTTGTAGATAGCGGGAAACTTCCTTTTTGGAGCGAAATTTATATCCATGTATTGGATCCTTGCAAGCTGCAAATGACCAAGTTGACATAAAATTCTCAACTTTGAATATATATATCAATTGTCACAGCATTCCACGTCTATCACACAACGAGCCACCTAACCCTGTTCCCATAGCACACCCTTTCTATGCATGCAAGATACTGCATAAAGTTGCAAAATAGAATGTCCCCCATAAATAGATTATACGTGTGTGTCTGTGTGTCTGTCTGTATTTTTAATCAAGAGATGGTACGTGTATATAAATATGGGTTTTCCAAACTCTATTACATGAGTGCAGGCCAGCAGCATACACGCTTTTAATTTACCCTAAAATGTCCATCATATCACATTAAAAAGGGACCTTTTAACCAAAAGAATTTAGAGTCCCTCTCCTTGTTCCCCCACCCCAAACCCCCATCCCACCGATCTTTTCCCTCCCTCCTGCTTTAACGGAATTCCTGTTACGGCCTCAATAAGTTTCAAGCGTTTCAATCACATCCGATGATCATGGAAGGATAATGAACCCATTTTAGCACAACTGAAGTGGTCCTTGCGCATCTAAATGAGTGAACGGTTTTGCTTTCACTGCGGAAAGTCTGTTGGAGCTGAAGATGAACAACAATACCTTTGGTAGACAATATTTCAACTTTTTTTTTTTTAGCTTTGTTATGAAAAGATGCACATCTTCTAAATTTGTGGTTTCAAATCTAACTTTTCTAACTTCCTCTTTCCTATTGATGAAAACATTAAAATTACTTGAAAACATGTTTTCATAATTTACTCAACAAGGGTCTTGAAGACTCAACCTAAACCAGCATATTTTGATTCTTGGGTCCATGTGCAATGCAGTGGGATTGAGGATCGGGTAGAGAGTGAGGGTTAGTAGGTAGTCGAGTGATAAGCCCTTTGAAGGAGAGCATGGTTATACTTAGCAGTGTTGTTATTATTACTATTCTATTACTATCTCTTTCTTCATTGTTCTACTACTGTTGTTTACTTGGGTTATCTGTACTATTTGTGTTTTTAGTACTTGTACTTCCGTTTCTACAGTATTTCACGTAGCTGTTACCTTTATATTTGTCAAATCTGTTTCTGAAATCGCTTTTCTTAAGCCGAATATTTTTAGAAAACAGTATTCTACCTCTCACAAGTTTAGGCCCTTTACCTTTGTTCAATGCAATGAAGTGGGAAAAAGGACAAGCAAGCTTTTTGTGATGGTGGCTAGGCAACCTTTAACCTCTTTAGAATAAAATAAACAGAAGCGTCCACTACTTATTTCTCCCTCCATCCCAATTATGTGGCACATTTTCCTCTTTAGCATATCCCAGAAAGAATGTCAACTTTTCATAATTAGATACAACTTAATTTTAAAATTCCCTTTTTACCCTTAATGAAAAGATTTATAACCAAACAAATGTCTAAGGCTTGTTTTAAACCACAAATATCAAAATTCATCATTTCTTTCTTAAACTTTATGCCTAATCAAACGTTGACACATAAATTGGGACGGAGGGAGTAATGGATAAGAAAAATGAAAGGGTATTTTGGGAAAATGAGAAGTGGGAAGTTTCAAAGAAAAAATGAAAAGTGGGTATGGTGCTAACTACTACATTCATGTAATAGAAGATTAGCAAAATCCTATATAAAATACACACAAAAAAACACGTACATAGAGAGGGAAAGAGGAGAGGTAGGCTGAGGGAAAAAGAGAAATACCGGTCTTTCCCTTGTTCCACGATCATTTTGTCTAATGGCGACTTCTTTTTTTCCAGCCAGGGGGTAATTCATCCGCTGAATCACAGTCAACTGCAACCTAAATGTTACTACATAAATCAGCAAACCATGGTGAATAGAACAGCTATAGATCATATTCATCAGAAACATCTGAGGTATTACAGAAGAAACACTCTTTGCAGATGGAAAGTCACTGCCAGGTTTCTGTCTTTGATAGGGACTCTGTGCCCCATTTACTTTGGAACCCAGAGATGTTTTCTCATTTAAAGGGAAGTCCTCTCCAGCATCATGCTGAAACAAGAACATAATTACATGAGAATACATGCAATATCTCAAGGCTACACCCATTGAATTGCTTCCAATAGCAACTTAGATAGTACTATAGAATCAGTAAATCCATCGTGAATTAAATAATCAAATCTTTTCAGAGGTATCTCAAGTATATTACAGAAGGAGAAGTGTTTGTAGAGAGCCTGTTAGTGCCAGATTTCTTCCTTTTGGATATGCGATGGCCCCAACTTCTTCAAAATCCTGAGATGCTTTTCTTGGATAATGACCCTCCGATGCCATGCCGAGATAAAAACATAATATGACGAGAATAAGTTGTAGTTCTTGAATGCTACACCCAGTGAAGTGCTTTCAACTGCCACCTACATGTTACTAGAGAAATCGACAACCCGTGTAGAACTATACAGCTAACAATCAAATCTGCAAGTGGTATCATTAGTATATTACAGAACAAATAGTCTTTACCAAGGCCTGGTCGGTGTCAGATTTCTGCCTTTTGGATATGCGACTCTGGCCCCTACCCCTGATATTTTTGGAATCCTCAGATGTTTTCTGATTTGAAGAGGATACTTCACCATTTTCATGCTGACACAAAAACATAATTACACATGAAGATGTTGTAATAACCCAACAACAGCAACAACAAAATATATTCAAGTGCAGGTAGAAAGGTTTGGGTCCACAAGTGGGGTCTAGAGAGGGTGGTGTGTACACAGACCTAACCCCTACCTTGTGCAAGTAGAGAAGTTATTTCCGATAGACCGTCTGCCTGGAAAGCATTTCAAATTCTTTTCTATAAGGAATATCCGAAATATGTAATAACCCAAGGCTACAAAAGCTACCATCAAATTCTTTTCTGGAACTTGCTTCCTCCATCAAACTTTTACCTACTCTAGCACTCCTTCCCAAGGAATGTCCAAAATATGAGTCAGGCTGCTCAGAGACAGATTTTTCATTTCAAACAGTTACTAAAATGCATGGTGCAACTCTTTAGAGTACTTTTGTCATTTCCAGCGGGCCACTGCCGAAATAAATACAAGAAACTTTCTTTTTTCTTAAAGAGCCTTAGAAACAGAGTATCATTATTAAAATTATGCATATCAAGACACCAAAAAGGAGATCAAATCTCATCCAAAGTACTTCTTTTTCTTTATTTTTGTTTTGACTGCAAATTCATCTTTATTATGCGGCTCGTATTACTCCTAATAATCAAAGCTGAACAAGTTTCTTAAACCTTTTTTAGATTAGTTTCGTTAAGATAATTTGGACTTGAGAAGAATGAAATTTGGTATCTTGGAGAAAAGATATCTTTCTCAGGTCAAATAGAAGTATGTGCATGAATCATTTAAAAGGTAAAATAATAAATCAGATTTTATCATGATGAGAAAGTTAAAAGGAGAGAGCCTACCATCTGTCCTTCTCCCCCGCGATGTTGTTCTGCTTCATAGTTTTGAGATATTTAGATACTTCAGGCTTTGAATAAAATTTGTTTCCAGTTGATGGATCAACGTAAACCTGGAAGAACAGCAAAAGAAATAAGAATGTAAACTAAAGATGAGGTATAATTGGAGCATTTTATCTACAAAGCAGCATCTTTCCTGCTCTAAAGGCCATGATTCTTTCAGAGAAGTCGCGAACTAGGAGAACTGCTGCTTAGTGTTGCAGTGAAAAAACTGTTACACAGAAAAGGATACTACAGCCAAGCTGCCAGAAGCCCCTAAAGAAGTTTCTTAGGACTACTTGGTTGAAGTTCCTATGACAAAAAGAACTAAATATTTGTATAATTCAAGTTAAATCATGAAGCTTCTTCAATTTGAGTTTTCTCTATAGTATTCCATACATTGACCAGCCAAGATACAGCAGATCACTGTTTCAGGAGTTGGCCTGATGATTAAACTGGTCTGAGGTTTTGATACATATAGGACCAAATTTTTATTTTGCTAATACACATTAGATTACTGTAAACAATATTCTACTATACTACTCCCTCCATCCCACTGATGTGGCACTGCTTGTCTTGGCACAAAGTTTAAGAAAGAAATGAAGACTTTTGAAATTTGTGGTCTAAAACAAACCTTCGACATTTGTGTGTCTATAGAAATTTTGAAGTTACGTGATTTCTAATTATAGAAAAAGGACATCATTTTTGGGACAGGCTAAATCATTTGTGTGCCTATAAATCATTTCATTAAGGGTAAAGGAAAAATTTTAAAAGTTAAGTTATTTCTAATTATAGAAAAGTGACATAAGAAAAATTTTTAAAGTTAAGTTATTTCTAATTATAGAAAAGTGACATCATTTTTGGGCCAGATTAAAAAGGAAAGGGTGCCGACAAAATTGAGACATAGGGGGTAACATTTTTTATGAAGCTCACAGGGTAATTTACCCTCCTTTTGTATTAGGGTCAATGGCCATTTACCCCGTTGTTAGCAAATCATGTTTTCCTTGACCCTAACAGAGCTCCAATCTAAAGTATAACAAAGGATACTCTTATCCCTAGCCAAAAGCAGAAGGTAAATTTGATAGTTTTCCAAGAATATGTTGAGGTGCAGAATTAACCCGGCCCATGCTGGAGTGTCCTTAAAATCAAGGGCAAAAACAAGACATTTGGTTAGCAGTAAAGGTATGAATTGGTCTCAAAGTATAACAGAGGGTAAAACTAAGATATTTTGTATGGTAGAGGGGTAAATTTGGACTTTTTCTCTATATTATAAACCTTATATAACTAGTCTGTGCACCAATAACCCCTTTAATGGAAAACTTTTGACCTTAAAATAATATTCAGCAGAAGCAGACATTGCCTAGAATCTGCATGCTCATCATTACCTCAACTAACAAATACTATTGACATTTTGGGTCTCATATAAACTACCAGGCATCAGCAGAACCAAAAGCAGCATTATCATTTGTATGCCACAGACTTTGTCATCTACATGGAATTCAACACGGTTATCTGTTTACTTTAAGAATAAAATCTTGCAAAAGACATGCTGATACATCACCAATATTGATACAATGCTGATCTTCCCAAAGGTCACACTAAAAGTCAAAATAAGAGACGCATATTATAACAAATCATTCCCACAAGCATTTCGGAGGTCGGTATTTTTCCATTTTCATACCTTGTAGGTTGCACCAGCCTGTGAGCCAGACTTACGAGTCTTCAGTTCAACTATCCACCCTGGAGGTAACCATTCATGAGAACTATTTGGTTCCCCAACAGTCTGACAATAACATGAGACAGACCTTAGAAGATAAGAGAATCACTTAGCAAAAGGTAGAACGCAGAGTTACTTACCTTCACTCACCTGACTAACATTGTTCTCAGTGCAACCCTTATCTTGATTATTCATTTGACTAACATTGTTCTTGGAGAAGCTCTCATCTTGATCATTCATTTGATTAACATTGTTCTCAGAGCAGCTCTTATCTTGATAATTTATAGCTTGAGTTACATCATGGCATTCATGCTCATGTATCGAGTGACTTCCTTCTTAGAATAAAACTTTTTCCCACTCTCCACATTTGTATAGTACTGAAAAGAGAAATGACAACAATATGTGATGCAAGCTCATAAGCAGAAAGACTATGCACTTTCTTACATGGCATCATTTAACGGTAATAGATTCTCCATTCCACATGTAACAACCTTTATAGGGCAGGATTCTAATGCTACAACATCAGTGCGTACATCAAATGAAATAAGAAAAGATGGGAACACAATTACATGAAGTCACTCCAGAGAGAAGTTCTTTATGAAATGAAACACGTCGAGTAAGAGTTCAAAAACTGAGGAAAGTTTTAATTCCTAAAGGAAATAACATTATGTTAGATCCATCATTCTTACAAATTGAGTCAACAAGTTGATGCCGTGTTTTTAGCATTTAGCCAGATACACAGTTGGGCTGATATGATATATGTAACACGCAGATAATTTTCAAATAAATCAAAGACTGATAATCATAACACATGGATAATGTAATAATTAAATTAATCAATCAACTATATTCCCATCCCAAATTAGTTGGGGTCAAATATAGGATTCATCTATAACCATTCCCATCTACTTGTGTTTGCTACACTCCAATACTATTTTCTTGTATTTTAAGGCAAAGTAGTGAGCTTTAAGTACAACTAGAGTGTCTTCTTAACCCTCGCAGTTATTGCTACACCTCGACTCTGACATATAAATTTCTAACCAAACTAAAAAGAATTCTAACCTTAATACCGACTGGTCGGTATGCAAATATGAATCCTATTCTTCCATGTTTTAGTTATGTCCATGCAGGCTCCTGAGACACCATTGCTGTGCTCACCTCATAAACTTAATTTTACAAAAAGTTTAAAAAAAAAAAAACTTGAATCCCACTTCGTCCACCTAAAGCTGCAACACGAAAATCTGGAAAGGGGAAACTTAACTTAAAACTCTGTATTTGCAATACTGAGCAGAACGATACTCAAGCTACACAACTGACAAAAAACCATTCAATAGAAAGGGTGATATCAAGACTTAAGCATGCAAGTGGTTTACCAAGTTGATCCCACCCAAAAACGACAATTACAAAGCTGACATTCAAAATTTGAATAACCCCATCAAAAAGTACCATAGACCCATCTGGAGCTAAACTGATGGGAGAACGACCAATTATCAACTTTAAATCGAACTTCCTTTAGCATTTCCTCAAAATATAATGAACTTTAAATCGAACTTGAAGAAATGACAGGGAAATTGAGCTAAAGAGCTGCTCAACATATCGGTCGATGCCCAAAAAAGAAGAGAAAAAACAAAGAAAAAAAAACAATAATATCCGGAATTTGGATAGCCCCGTGAAAACTACCGCAAACCCACTTGGATTTGAACACACAACAGCAACAATAGTCCTAATATTGTTAATCATCCAATGAAATCCAATAAACCCTTTTTTGTATTTAACCACAAAATTGACTGATTACACACTTCAAAGATTCAAACTTGAAGAAATGATGGGTAAATTTTAGCTAAATAAGTTCATTTTTTTTACCTTGATTTTCCTTCCGTTTGATACTTTGACATCCTCCGTCCATCCCGGAGGAGGCCAACTGTCGAATCTCCGACAACCATCTCGCCGGAATCTCGCGATTTCAGCTGAAACGGCACACTTAAGCAGACGGATTTTCTCGAGCTTCGGGGTTGGGGGGGTCAATTGGCTCTTCTGTAAAAGACTATAATATGGAAAGGTTATGTTAGGCAACTGGACTATTTGCGAGTGGAGAAACACGTGTCAAAATATTTTTTCTTTAAATTTAATTACTGATAACATTATATTATTTTTTTAAAAAAAAAATCATCAATACAAATTTTATTCTTGGAATTTTAATCTATTATTCTTAATTTTAATTTATTTATATTTTTGGTCTAATCAAATAAATGAAAATTGAAAAAAAATCTTTATTATTTACATCACGAAATATTTTCTCTAATTTGTTTCTAGTAATTTAATGTTGAGATTTATTAATAAATTTGGCTTAAGATACCTGTTCCTAAATTGCTATCAATCACAATTATTTCCCCCACCAACCCTTAAATTATGATTCATCGAAAATAATTTGTCTAATTTCTTATGACATGTTTGTTAAACAAAAAAAAAAAAGATCGACAAAATATAAAAAATAAGAAAAGACGAATATGTTTCGATAAAAATTCAAATGAAAAAGTCTTTTATGTGCACAGATTATTATTATTATTTGAAAAGTCAGTTTTTATTTTTTAATTATTTTATAATAATTTGTAAAAACTATAGTTTAATATTTTATGATTTTTAATTACATATTTTATTACCAAAAAATGTAAAAACAATGCTTGAAGTCATAATTTCATGAATTAAGACTCAAACTCCAATCATTATTGTATCGGAGCTATTAATGTAAGATAATGCAGTATTTGGTAGCCACATAAGAAAAAAATGGTCATATAATTAATGCAATATTTGGTGCGCGAGAGCCATAATATTAATATTTAATTATGAATTCTTTTTTATTTGGATATTGGGACATCAGGACAAGTTTTTAAATTCGCACATTACATGGTGTATTTTTGAGTGCGGGGCATGTCAAAAGGATATTTTATTCTTAAAAGCTCAAAACCTAAATATTTCAATTAAAACGAAAATTTTCAATCATCCCAAAATAATTCATATCAATAAAAAATACCCTTTTAAAGCGGCTTCCACCAACTTTGTTATTTAAAATAAAGAAAAAATTCACCAACTTTCTATAAAGACGATGATCCCAAAGTTAAGCTTCTCTACACTCCAGCAGTATACAGAGATAAAATCCAAATGAAGACTCACACTGATTCAATTTATCAGTTTCCCTCTTTGCCATTTTCTTACTCAAGTGATGAACCATTTGCCTTGCCAAAAAACAAGATAGAAATGATAACATTTTCTTGATTTTACAAATATCATTGTAACATACTCTTTCCGTTTAATTTTACTTGTCAATTGTATTAAAAATAGGTATTTACTTTTACTTATCCATTTTTGAAAATCAAGAAACAATTTATTACTTAATTCCTAATTTACTTTTATTAATATTAATTATAGTCATTTTACAAAGTATTGAATTTATTATATTCAAATGGTGATATAACAAAATTGTCATTCTATTTATTATTTTGTAAAGGTATGTAAAGGCAAATTTAAAAAAGTAAAGATGAACGGAGGGAGTATTATGTATCCAAATTTTCAGTGTGAAACTTGATAAGTTATATGAGTGAAGGGTGAAAAATACACTTAAAGTATCATGGTGTTTTTAGTTTCATATCTAAACTATCAGGTGTGTGATTTTTCTACCTAAACTATCACCAAATATTTATCGGAAAACACCTAAATTATCAGTTGTTCCCTATTCCTACCAAAACGATGGTGCTATTTCAGGTAGAAAAAGTGACCAACTGATAGTTGAGTTATGTTTTGATAAATATTAACGTACCCGTATCGACTCGAATATACCTTGTTGTTTTCAAAATGTAAGAATAATGTACTTATTCATATTGCATTTGAACTACAAATGAAAGATTCTACAATATTTCTCTTAATCTCACACCTCCCACTTATATTCCACTACTATAACTTATAAGTTTTTGTTTGTGGCTTTTACAGAGTTTAGTTGCAAAAAAATACTCTATAATAATGTAAAGGATACAACAATAGCACAAATCAGAACTGATCCTTAGTCGTGCAGTACAACTATCTCACCTCACCATTCTTTCGGAACTAAGACGTAATTGTTATTGTTGTTTTCGTGAAAAAACAAGATTGTAGCAAAGATCATAATTTATGACTTCAATTTCTCCTAAGATATTAGTCAAATTAAGTGCAGGAGAGTGGCGATTCCAACGTAAAAATTACGTGTTCATAGAAATCCAGTAACTTTTACCCAAAACAAAATAAGTATGGGTATTAAAAGTTTCTAATGTAGTTGTACAAATTAGCAATAGATCACATCCTCAAGAATTACTATGTTGTCTTAAAAGTTCACTCTGTTCATATGTCAGTTGTTGATGCAGTGGGCACAAAACTTAATTATGTAGCATAAAGTTTCTTTGTTTTTACCTGTGTCAGTACTTCTACTCTTTAAAGCTGAGTTGCATCTTCAACTGCATCTGGGATATCAAATGAGTAGGTTGAACTGTATTTGAGCGGGTTAAAATGTGTTGAATCAATAAACGAGCAGTTCATTAAACCCTTCAAAGAGCTGAGATGAGCTAAATAATGGGTCATAGCTCAACCCCCCAAGCTATGCAACAACGAGATCTCCTTTGATCCGTGTTGTATGTGCTTGATGGCCCCCCATAAAACGTCACTTGAGAACTTCTTATTCCAATTGTTGTAAGAGTCTCCGCTAGTTATATCGCTTCTAATAAACTCCCAAATCTAACCAAGTATTAGTTTCTTTGTTTGTATTTAATAATTTGTTTAATTATCAAACAAACTCAAAACAATTTCTTTTTTTTTCTTTTATGTGTCAATTGTGCGCCGCATATTTAGCCCGAATCAGCCCGATATTTAGATGTTTTAACTTGAGATGTGTCCAAGCTGACCCATCATGAAAATATGTTTTAGCCCAATCCATTCAAAATCTGGACGGGTTAGCCTTTTATAATCTAATTTTATCTCTCTCTAATTTGGATACAACCAGTAAATGATATTCAGAAGGTACTTTTTTACCCTGATTGTTCTTTGCTTCACGAAGAAACCAACCGGTCAAGATTTGTTACACTCGATATTTCTACTAAAATAAATAAAGGCAAGGCAAGTATCTTTTATACATATATTTATCTCTGAACCGTGATTATATATTTACTCTCATTTTAATTTTTTATTATTAAAATTAAATATTATTTCATTTGATATAAACACCGAATGCGAGAAAAGTCAGAACTAATCTCCACTTTCTTTTTTCACCAACTTGAACTTTAAGCCGTATCTCCAACTTTCATTTTATCCAGTCAGCAAACATGACTTTTAATTGATTACGTGTTAGGTCTATCTTTGAAGAACTTGTATAAAGTCAACAAGAATGAGCTTAATTATATGGACTTTAAACTTCAGTTTCTTACGTTTTTGTGCAATGACAAAGTATATTTTTATCTTTATATTATCAAATAAAATTGATGTGCAACAATAGATAGCTTTATTTATCAATTATGATATTGATATCTTGAGAAATAAAATAATAATTTATTATAATCAATTAACCAAAACTGATAATATAAAAAAATTATCGCCACGACTTTTAATTTCAAAGGGTCGAAAAAGTTCATTTGCAGATAGATCATATCATCTATATTATATTAAAAGTGTGAAGGTCATTAGAAATGTTGATCGAATTTTTTACCCTTCAT
>JACEIK010000596.1:44338-57861 GCA_018107945.1 Datura stramonium
ATGAACAACACAAAAAAAATGTGAAACCTCCTTACACTTAAAGAGCTTGAATAGGCGTTTGTACATGCGATTTCATCTTGTAATTTGAAATAATGAGATGAAATCCCAAATTCTCAAAAAAGCTTGATTTGGGATTTCAAATCATGAGATGAAATCCCAAATTCTCAAAAAAGCTTGACTTGGGATTTCAAATCACGAGATAGATTTTTTCAACTATAAAATTTGACCCACAAGTTTATATTTTGTAAAAAAAAAATTCACTATTTTATATTTATCAATCATTTATTTTAAATATAAATAAAATTTATTAGTGGTATTATTACTCTTACTAACCTTTGGTAACCATTTATATCAGATATAAGTTTGTCAATTATGTGAAAAGACTATATCAAATAGTAATACATTACAACTCATGTTCAATTTTACTTTTTATTGATCTAAAGTTCAATCAATAAGTATTGTGTTTTTTTAGAATGACTTTGTAATAGTGTATTATATTTTGTTATGAAATTTTACTTAATTTGGTAAGATTGTATAAGAATCGTAAAATTTTTGATATTTTTCACAATTTATGAGATTTTTATATTCATAAAAAAGATATAACTTAAAATTTTCAAATTATATATCCAAATAAAATTTTAATTTTATCTTATTTAATTTTAAATCGTAATTTCATTTTACATGTCCAAATTGGCCCCAAGACTTTTGATTTTCTTGAGAAAGATAAGTGCTCACGACTCACAATAAATGGAAAGACAATTTAAATTTCTTTGCAATCAACCACAGCAACCTTTTCATTTTCCTTTTTTTCCGGTTGCAATGTTTTACGGTCAGTTAAATTCATTCATATGCAATAGTTATTATACACATGATATCTTCCTTTTCCTTTTCTTTTTTATTTATTTGTTAAAATCAACGATAAAACTAAATTCATCAATTTTTCTGATTTCATCTTTGACACATAAAACTCGTGTACATCTATCAAATCACTTTTTTATACACAGTAGTTGAATAAATATTTACTCTAATACTTTAATTAATTTATTTTTTAATCTCATATATTTATATGGTTAAGCAATATAATATTTTTTTATTAAAAAATCATGAAATCTATCTCATCAGAACTGCTTCATTACTAGAAGCAAATATGATAGAAGGACATGATCAATTTGAAAGAAGACAAAGTAACTGTCAAGTCCATAATAATGTACGTGAGCATGACAATAATAAGGGACGATATAATAATCATCGTGATGATGGTCACCATAAAAGAGAGAACCACATGGATTCTCAAATCAATCTTTCAAGATGAATTATCATCGTTGTGGCATGAAAGCTCACCGGAAGAATAAATATCGGGCGCTTGAGCATTTTGCTAGGCATTATACAAATTCATTTAAAAGAAAGACAAATAGAAGTGGTGCCTTTTCTGCTAATGCCCAAACAGAATCACACTCGACTTTTAGAGATGATGCTGAGGCAGGACCTTCACAAAAATATGATGATAATGTTAAAGCAAACTTGGCTTTGAAAGATGATAATTTTGATGGTTTGGATGATATTACTCATATGAAAATTTAAGACTTCTTCGAAGATCAAAACTGAAGTTTGATTAGTTTACTGGGAAAAATAGTTATGTTGTTGTTTTATTTATGTGTTTTTAGTTGTTATATTTTTCTTATGTTGCTTTTATTATTAGAGAAAAGAAAAGTACGTAAGCTCTCTTGCAATGTTGTTAGTTTTCTTATTTCTTATGATGTACTTTTATTTTTATGAAGATAAATAAAATTCTTCAATCTTTAATTGGATTCAAGATGAGTAATGGAGATATGTGCCTTTTGGATAGTGCCACAACTCACACTACAGTAAGAGAATAAAATATTTCTCTCATTTGATTATGAAAAGGGTTTATGTTAATAGAATATCTGGTAGCACAAAATTAATTGAGAGCTCTACAAGAGAGACTTATTACTAAAAGGAAAATAATATTGGTCATTAATAATGCACTGTATTGTAGTAAGTCTCAAAGAAATTTATTAAATTTCAAGGTTATTTGTCAAAATGGTTATCATGTTGGACTATAAATGAAAGGAAATGTTGAATACCTTTATATTACTGTAATAAAATACAATAAAGAATTACGCATGAAAAATTATCCATATTTTCTTTTGGGTTGTACCATACAAGTATTGATAAAATCGAATCATATGTCGTAGTAAACAAAAAGTTTATTTGTTCTAATAATTTTATTAGTTACCATGAACAAATGGGACATTCCAAATTTAAAATGATGTGCATAATTATTCAGAATCCATATTGGCGCTCTTTGGAACCAAAAGATTCTTCAATCAAATGAATTTTCCTGTGTTGCTTGTTCTCAAGGAAAAGCTAAGGTTAGGATTGAATTCCCTGCATTTCTAAAATGTATATACGGTGATATTTGTGGATCGATTTATCCTTCATGTGGACTATTTAAATATTATATTATCTTGATAAACATATCTACAAGATGGTCACATGTGTGCTTATTATCAACTCACAATATAGCTTTTGTCAAATTGTTGGCTCAAATAATAAGGTTATGAGCATAATTTTCAGATTATGCAATAAAGACAATTCGTCTTGATAATGTTAAAGAGTTCACATCTCAAGCCTTTAATGATTATTGTATGTCCACTGAAATAACCGTTGAACATTCGTTTGCTCATGTTCATACTCAAAATGGTCTAGCAGAATCATTGATTAAACACCTTTAATTCATAGTTAGACCATTGCTAATGTGGACAAAATTACCTGTTTCAGTATGGACACATGCTATTTTGCATGCAGCAACACTTGTGTGTATAAAGACAACAAGTTATCATGAATTCTCTCCTTTGGAGTTGGCTTTCGGTTAGAAGCCAAATATTTTTCATCTTAAAATTTTTGAATTTACAGTGTATGTTCTAATTGCTCCACCACAATGTACAAAGATGGGTCTCCGAAGAAGGTTGGGGATATATGTTGGGTGTGAATCTCCTTCTATTATAAAATATTTAAAACATATGATTGGAGATTTATTTACGACAAGATTTGTTGATTTTCATTTTGATGAATCAGTATATCCAATATTAAGGGAGAATATAAGAAGTTGGAAAAATAAAATAGATTAGAATGAACTATCACTATTTCATTTAGCTCCTCAACAAATTAATGTGAACAAGATGTTCAAAAGATGATTTATTTGCAAAATATAACAAATCAACTATCAAATTCATTTACCGACCTTTCAAGGATTACTAAATTTTATATTTCAGCTTAAATGCTTCAGTTATAGTTGATGTCCCGGTAGGACAAATTGTTAATGCAAATAAATCTAGACTACGTCTGAAATGTGGTAGGCCAATCAGTTCCAAGGATAAAAATCTTTCAAAATAAAATAAACAAATAATCCAAGATGATCATAAGATGGAGGCAATTTCTCAAGAAGAGCCTCGAAACATAACCAATGATATGACCAAAGAGGAGGTCCAAATAACTGAAAATAATGAGAATGAAGAAATTTCAATAAGTTATTTCTCCACGAGAAAAAGGTGAAATCAAAATGATATTGTGATTGACAATTTTTTTGCTAATAATGTTGTTGAAATAATGCTACAAGATAAGAATTTTGAACCAAAAGTTATCGATGAATATAGACAGTGCCAAATTGAAAGGAGGCAATTCAAGCAAATTGAATTTACTTGAAAAACATGAAGCCTTTGGACCAATAGTTCAAACACCTGAAGGTATCAATCCAGTGGGAACAAATAGATTTTTGTGAAAAAATGAAATAAAAACAATAAAATTGTAAGATATAAAATAGGACCTGTAGTAAAAAAAAATCACAAAGGCCTAACATTGATTATGTGGAGACATATTCTCCTATAATAAATGCAATTACCTTCAAGTATCTAATATATCTCGCAATTCATGAAAAATTTGAAATGTGCCTAATTGATATTGTCACAACCTATTTATATAGCTCATTGGACCATGACAAAAAAAAAGGCAGTCTGGTGCACTAAAACTCCTATTATGTGCGGGGTACGTGGAAGGGCCAGACCACAAAGGTCTATTATACACAGTTTTACCTTATATTTCTGCAAGAGGTTGTTTCCACCATGGACCACGACAATTTTATGAAAATCCCTGAAGCATACAAAAGTCCGCAAGAAACTTGTTCAATAAAATTTCAGAAATTTTTATACGGATTGAAACAAACAGGATGGATATGGTAAGGTTATCGCGGCAAATATTTGTTAAAGGAAGAGTACAAAATAATTCTATTTGCCCTTGTGTTATTATAGGGAGGTCTGGATCTGAAGCTGTTATAATAGTTGTGTGTGGTGATGACTTGAACATCATTGGCACTCCTAAAAAGCTTTCAAAAGTTGTTGAGTGTTTGAATTTTTTTTGAAATAAAAGATCTTGGTAAAATAAAATGTTGTCTAGGCCTATAAATTGAGCATTTGACAAATAAAGTATTTTTCCATCAACGAACATACACTGAAATTTTTTTAAAGTGATTTTATAAGGATAACTTCGATAGTTGTGAGATCACTTAATATAAATAAAGATCTATTTCCACCTCGAGAAAATGCTAAAGAATTTCTTAGTGATGAAACTTCATATCTCATTACAATCAAGACACTAATATATCTAGTTTATTTCGTTGTAAGTTTACTGGTAAAATTCAACTCCTCTTCAACAAAAAGACATTGGAATGGTGTTAAGCATATATTCATATATCTTATACTTACATAGGATTATTTTATTCTAATGAGTCCAAGTCAAAAATGATTGATTATGCAGATGTGGGATATTTGTCCAATCCACATAAAACTCGATCTTAGATGGACTATTTATGTATATACGGAGGCACAACTATATATTGCATTTAATGAGCAAATAATAATTGCCACTTCTTGAAATCACGCGAAAATATAGTCATCCATGAAGCAAGTTGGGAGTGTGTTTGCTTGATATTAATTACTCAACATATTCAGAAAAATATGTGATTTTTCATTAAACTGGGGATATTCCAACTACACTGAATGAAGACAATATTTCATGTACAACTCAGTTGCAGGGAGGATACATTAAATGAGACAGAATAAAATACATTTCACCAAAAAAATTTCTTACTCATGATATTGAAAAGAAAGATGAAATAAATGGTCAGTAACTTCACTTGACTGATAATTTGGCAGGATTTGTTCACTAAAACATTACTAGTATTTGAGAATCTTGTATGCAAGATTGGGATGCGTTGTTTCCGAGAATACGTAAATTTTTCAATTTAAATTCATTAAGAGTTTAGTTTACACAAATTGTTTCTTTATTTAAACAATGTAACATAACTGTTTCTTTTCTATTATAAAATAAAATAAAAAGCAAGATAAAGAATATCGTAAAGAAAAACAGAATAGAGAAGAATTCTTATTTTCCTTGAGGGATGAATTACTATGAATAGAAATCCCTTTATTTATAGAAAAAAATTAACTTGGTCCCAAAGTTACTAACCCTAACTTTTCTTGAAAGAAATAGACACTCACCATAATTAGAAAATATATCTATAACACCCCCCCCCTTGGATATCTATTTGATAGATAATGTACCTCATAAAAATTTTACTACAAAAAATTCAGAAGGAAAAGATTTTAGTGAAAAAAAAGAGTATACATACCTTGTAATAAGCATTGGTAGCTGCCTCATTAAAAATATTACAAGAAAAATCCAGTATGACAAAACCTTGCAAGGGAAAAAGAGTGCAACGCATATTAACTCTCTCTAATGAGAACATCAATCCAAAAACTTGAATCTTTGCATTCAATCTTATGCACCATCTTATCAAAAGTTGCAGTTGGTAGAGATTTGGTGAATAAATCATCCATAATATTACTCGAACGAATCTATTGGACGTTGATGTCATTATTCTTTTGCAGATCATGTGTGAAGAAAAACTTTGGTGAAATGTGCTTCGTTCTATCTTTTTTTATGAATCCTTCCTTTAATTGTGTTATGCATGCAACATTGTCTTCATATATGATTGTGGGTACCTTGGCATCATACTTCAAGCCACATTTTTCTTTGATGAAATATATCACCGATCTCAATCAAACACACGTTTTACTTGCTTCATGTATAACTATTATCTTAGCATTATTTGAAGAAGTAGCAATATTGGACTGCTTTATAGATCATCATGATATAGCAGTACCTCCGTATGTAAATAGATATCCTGTTTGAGGTCTAATTTTATGTAGATCAGATAAATAACCTACATCTACATGACTATTAAGATCTGCACTACTTTTGTTAGTATAAAACAAAATCATATCAATGGTCCCTTGTAGATATTGCAATATATTTAATTTCATTTCAATATCTCCGTTTAGGGAAAGAACCATATCTCACTAGAAAATTAACATAAAATATTATATCAGGTCTTGTAGCATTAGCGAGGTACATAAATGCACGAATTAGCATTAGCGAGGTACATAAATGCACCAATTACACTAATGGTACTTCAGGATCAAAAAACTCTTCATTCTCTTCTTGAGGTCGGAACAGATCTTTACTCACTTCAAGTGATTGAACAACCATTGGAATGATTAGTGGATGTAAAATCGTTTAAAATCTTCTCAGTATAGACAAATTAATGTATAAAGGTATCGTCTGCTAAATGTTCAATTTGCTGACCAAGATAAAAAAATTTCTTTTTCAGATCTTTTATTTTAAATTCTTTCTTTAGATAATTAATTGCCTTTTGAAGCTCTACTAGAGTTCTTATAAGGTTTATATCATCAACATAAATAGCAAGTACAACAAACTCCGATATTTTTTTATTTGATTTTCTCATATAAGAATTATGAAAAAGCTTACAAAAACTTAAAAATGCTTCAGGCATTTTACATTCCTCACAATTTTTATATAAATATTGCCAGGTGACAATATTCAGTAGTATTTAAATGTGTGACATGACATCTTCTGGTATATAGACTACAAGTCTAATAAGTTTTACGCTTATCAAGATGCATTATTTCACTTGATAATTATTTCTACATCGGCATGTTTTAATAGACGTAGAATTCAGATTGTTACAATCTTTTACAATATTATGCGCTATATTGTATCAAAAATTTCGTTGATGGTCTATCATTTGTATCAGTTTGCAATTGGACATAACCATTGAGATCTCATCATTTCAATATTTTCTTAGGTACCTAAGCCTTTCATGAAATTTTATGAAGTGTTATGTTGTAGGCTCTTCAAGAGCATATTGCTTTCTTATTATGATCATTTGCTCCATTCTTATTTTTAAAGATTATTGTAATAGAAATCGATTAGTCTATCACACATACTGTAGATTTTGTCCTTTAGGAACATAATTTAATAGGAGATTTTGCAGCTGAAATATGAAATTAATTTTGGGTTAGCAAATGCTTCAGGTATTTAACTTGAATTATTTTTGAATGAGGATCATACTAATGATAAATCACAATATATTTCTTAGCTGTTGATTCTCTCCCTTTTATGTTAGAAAAACTAACATATATCCTGATCTTCTTTGGAGAATTCATCTGTATGCATTGTGATAGATTCATTAATCATATATTTCACATCAAAAGTTAAAAAATATTTGGTTCGTGACCTTGAACCAGTTGAGCGAAGGGGAGATTAATTATAATTTATTGATCAACATACTAGTGTTATTATATATAATATATCGTATCATAGACCAACCCACTAAGCTTTATTCTCATAAGAAATGGTTCAACTATTTATCAGAGGCATTCAACATCAAAGTAACTTGGATATAAACTGACATTATCAAGACGAATTGTCTTGACTACACAATCTGAAAATTATTTTCTTAACTCAATTTATATTGAACAAGCAACTTTGTGAATATCAAATTGCAGGTTGACAATAAACGCACATGTGTTCATCTTATAGATGCATCTATTTAGAACATCACATGGCAGGTGAATGGGCCCGTATTCACCTACATATTTTTAAGAATTTAGGGGATTCAGTCCCAACATTAGCTGGAATAATCAACTTGTCATACCGAATAATCAACTTGGTCATAGGAACAAGCAACATAAAAGTATTTCTTAAAGAATTTTCTAGTTCTTCAATATATCTTGAATACTCAATTAACACATCATATCGGGATGATCAAAACTAATATGTCAATCGATAAAATTATATGTACTAGTAAACTTCTTATTTATCACAATATGAGTTATTTATTTTAATAAACTTCGCATTTACAATGTCATGAATTTTACATCAATAAACTTCTCGGTTTATTATAAATATATAATTTCATCATACTTATATTTGTGTAACAAATCGAATAACCTTTAATATAGATATATCTTACTCTCAGTAATTTGGAGATATTTAATCTTTTGAATCCTTTATAGTCCTAACCATTTTATTAGAAAATTTCGATTTACTACAACATGTGTCTTGATCATAACAACTTTGTATATTATAATATAGGATGAATGACATAATAATTAATAAACTCTTTAGGGAGTTTTCAATCTAATTTTTAATAATAATAATATATTATTTAAAAAAAATAAAAAAAATAAAAAAAATAAAAAAAATAAAAAAAATAAAAAAAATAAAAAAAATAAAAAAAATACTAGTGTCATGATACTTGTAGACAAACAACCAGACTCTTCTGGATAATCATTAATTATTAATTGATATTATCAAATATTGCTTAGATATTTCTAATATTATGAAAGCAAATTTAGACACTGTTGATATCATGAAATAAACAGTAAATAAGTGACATTTAAAAATAATTATAAATAATAAAAAATAGATTAAGTTCTAAACTTCAATTTTTTAAACATCTCATTAAGGAGACTAATTAACATATAAATATTTTGTATCAAAAGTGACAATCAACTAATAATTACATCTTCCAGGAAAAGATACATGAATTGATATTATCTTTGAAGAAATCAATAATAACTAACTATAATGTATCTCTATGATCACAGTAGAAAATATTTTACTCTACTTTCTTTTGTCTTAAAATGATACTTTAATAAAATCATTGAAGATATTTTTATGTAGGATAAATACATATTGCAATGACTTTCATACCACAAAACTAACTTATATATCTTTTGTTATTTTTATCTCTCTAGGAGGTAAGTTGTGGTATTTTCTTCATCCACCTGGGGGAATGAAATCTAATTATTTGAATGTGCTTGAAATACAATATTTATCAAAAGTTCATTATGTTGGTCAAGCATAAAAGACTTACTTCAGAATAGTTCTCAGATATCTTTCAAATTATTTCTGATTTAGGAGAAATTTCAGAGTGTTATTACTTCAGGAGTAAAGTTTCGACGTTATACTATTTCAGGAGTAGATGTCATATTCTTAGTACCTTAGGTGTGAATTTCATAATATTTACTACTTTGGAAGTAAATTTCAGATCTACTGTTTGGAAAGGAAGTTTTATAATTTTTACTATTTCGGAAGTAAATTTTAAAGTTATTACTTTGAAAGTAAATTTCAGATTTACTATTTCGGGAGTAAATTTTTCAGATTTACTAAATATTGTCACATTACTCCAGGTACTGAATTTGTATTAGATCTATATCTGTAGCATTTATCAAAAGTTCTGATTCTTTGGGAATGGAACATATAATCATCTAAACGTGTCGTAATCATATTAAATTATGATATCTTAAAACCTCCTTTTTAATATTTGCTACTTCGGGAGCAAATCGAGGTATGAATATAACGTAGAGAATTTCTCTAACATATTTTCAACTATAATTGTAGCAAGCCTATAAAAAAATTTCACTTCTAGTGATCATATATTTCTTGAAAATTCTCATTTTTACTCATTAATGGATATTAAATTGTAATGACCTCTTCAATCATTATAAAACCTCGATGACAGTAGCTTAATGATTTAAAATTTTATAGGCAGCAGGACCGCCGCGGCGAACGATCATCCGCCGTAGCGGAATCACTGCAGCAAAAATGTACAGCTGTAGCGGAAGACGCGAGATAGAAAATTAGTTTAAGTTAGAATTTTGAGTTTTTTTCCCATTATCCTAATACACGAAGTTTGAGAGTTCTGATGAAAATTTTCAAGGGCTAGAGCAGTTTCTTATTTCAAGATAACATTTCCTTGTTAATTCTTCCATCTTGTGATTCTCTAACACCTAGAATTAAAGAAGGTCTTTAATGGTGAATCCCTAGCTAAGAATCCTAGGTTTGTGAAAACTAGGACTAGGATTATGGGAATGATTGGGTGTTGATTTCTAGGCCTAGAAGTGACAAATTAAGACTTCCTAGGGTGGACATGATTATAGAACGATATTTGGTGATAGTTTGAGACCTAGAGTTCGGTGAATTGAAACCCTCAACCTTAAAAACTATTTTAAGAGGGTTAGAGGAGTAAAAAACTTCATGAACTAGGGTTGAATGATCGTTGTAGATTTGAGTTATGATAACTTAGCCTATGATTATCGAACTAGGCCGTAAACAACGGGTAGAATGGAGTAGGTTGAGTTCCTAAACCCTTGAATCGGAGAAGTAGCTTATTGATTGATTCCTTGATGTCTTATTTCTAGACTTGAAACATTCGGAGGCATTGAGGAAACGCAAAACTTTTTGCGGAGTAGCTGCATGATCCATGTGATCCAGGTAGGTTATGGCCTACCTTTGTGTTACACTATAATTAGTGAATCCTATACGTGTATACTATTGATGTACAATCGATGAGGGTATAGGAATCATAAAATATGATGAGTTGATAAAATACTTGTAGTGACGTAACTACAAAAGTGGAGAGTTAATCCTAACGACAAAAATACATGGATACGTGAAACCTAATTGATGATTAATAATGGAGGGTGCACTCTTAATGTGATGTTCTTGACAAGTACTCTTGACTGGATAATTCTTGATAATGTGTTCTTGATGTTATGATCTTGATAGTGAGTATTAAGGTGATATTCTTGATAGCAGTTATTGATGACATATGATTGTAATTGTTTTTTGATGGTGTATTTGATAGAATAACTTATGAATATATTCTTTATGTGTGTGTTGTATAAAATGAGAGGAATAAGAATGAAGCAAAGTGAATAGACCCAATGGGGTTGTGTGTACTTATTGGTGTCCTTTTATGTACTAAAAATTAGATGGTGAATCGGTGATGTAAATTAATTAGCTTAGAACGAATTTGAGGTAAGAAAAGAACAAGTAATTATAGAATTCGTAGTTAATCAGGTTGAGTGATTCAGACTCAGTTTTATCTAATTACTCTTATTTGTTGATGAATTGACGTGGAGAAATTTAGAGTTACTAATGAGGCGAAGTTTGACCCGAATAGATTGTCTTAAGATGGAAAGTCATAGAACTAGGGTAATAAATAAGGTTGAAAGAGTCTAAATAAATGATGGTTCCCTAGATAATAAGAGGATTGACAAATTTAGCTTGAGAAATTGTGAATAATATCTTTATGATGGCTTGGTTGTCAATTTTGATTGAAGCAGGATTACATGTTTAATAATTGACAACTAATAAATTATTGAGTAACAGTATAGGAAGAATCACTTCTTAAACTAGATAACTGGTTAATATGGTGAATTGTGGGTATAGCTAATGGGTATTCGTGCCTCGATCGTGTAGAATAATATTGATATCTTATATGATTGTAGATGAGGTTTGAAAATCTCAATGCATTAATTGTCATGGTGAGATTTAAGGGTAATTGAGATAAATAGTGCGTGCTTATGTGGTGTCATATGTGTTGACCTAGTGAAATACTTGATGAACTGTGCTAATTTATATACCTTGTTGAGTGGTCACCTGATTTGACCGAGTGTAATTGCATGATAAACATGTTGTTGTTGTTGATTCATTACTTTTTTCTAAATGGTCACATGAGTTGACGAAGTATAATGTATGAAATTCTATATTGAGGATCCGTGGTTAATGAATGGGTTTACCGAGTGGTCATACGAGTCGACTGGTTGATAACATGTTGTATATGTTGATGAGTGAGGGATAATAGATTCTTATCCTGTGGTTTACGTGAATTAGATTGTTGGTGTGCTTTACCCTGAGAATTAGAGGCTCGTGTCCGAGGTGAGCATCTGGACAAATGAAACTGTATGTGTATGAGTACTTGGATATGAGTGGCTCGTGCTCGAGGTGAGTATCCGGGCGAGCAGTATGAATAGGTACACAGACAAGTATGACTAAATGTTCATACGGCTGGGTGTACGGATATGAATACACAGACAAGTATGATGAGAGGTTCATATCGCTGGGTGTAAAATACATGAATTTCTTGAGTCCTCTGCAGGTCATGACTGGAAGGGCAAAAATAAGACACTCTGACATGTATGTACAGTGATGTAATAGAGACTTGTACCCGGAACATCACTGATAATATGATTGTGACAGAGAGCAGTATAGGTATGTTATGATATACGTACGACTGTGAGACAGAGATCAATACAGGTATGTTCAATATACATATGGTTGTGTGATATAGTTCAGTGACAGGATGACTCCGATATGTGTACAAACATCGAATAGATGAAATTAATGATGACAGATCTAATTATCATGTGTTCAGTGTGCATTTGATCTGTGCATAAAGGTATCTTACTTATTGGTAAGCCTCGGTGCTTTTGGTAAATTTATTTTGTGAAATGAGCTAATATTTGTATTTAAAATTATTGGACAAATGCGATTTAGATGATGTTGCTGGGTTAATCCTGGCTGTGAGAATATTTCATAAAAAAAGGAGGGGGGAGGGGTATAAATTGAATGTTTCTAATAAGATGAAAAGTTATGAAGTGTATATTTTATTGAGTGTAAATTTCTATTGTTCTGTATGATGTTAGATCTTGTATAATTGATGAGGTGTTGAAAGAAGTAAGGTTGCCAGCAAAGTCGAGTTACTGCCTAGAATAGTACCGCTGCAGCAAGACCTAAACAATGTGAAAGCTAGCCTTTGTAGCTAAGTTGGATAGAGAGAAACAAATGCATGGTTAAATAACTGTCGTAAATGAAGAGTAAAGAAATTGTCTTGGTAAATTATTGATTGCATATTAATTTTATGTGGTTGTGTAAATTAATTGTAGTTGACCGATGATACCTACCAGTACGTATGGTGTATTGATACTACTCTTGCTATACCTTTTTGGGTGTAGGTTGTGGCAGGTGAATTGCAGTTTCATGATTGACGAGACGATATTCAGCATCAACTTCTGCATTTCCTTCGCAGGCGAAGCTGTGTCTTTTTACTTGTCAGTATTCTAAATAAGGTCTTGTACCTGTCTAGACTAGATTCTTGGGAGAATCAAAGTTTTGGGGAGCATTTCCTTTTTATTTTAATAGTATGTCAAGAATAATGTTGGTTGGTGTAAGTTTATGAGATCCGTAATTATTATTTCATTTGATTAGAAAGAGGGTTCTCCTATCGAGTCAGA
>JACEIK010000596.1:69765-80543 GCA_018107945.1 Datura stramonium
GTAATTAACTCAATTGTTCCCAAAAATGATTCTTTTTATGTTGGAGAAATATTAGAAATCTCATGAAAATCATTTTGAAAAGCATTTGAAGTAATTGGAAAGGTTTCAATGAAAACTTGTTTTTCAAGGTGCTTATGGACCTCCTCTGCTCCTTCTATCAAAGATATTCTTTCATCAAGGATTGTATTATGTCTTCTAAGAGAGGAAATTTCCTTTTTGAGATTCTCAATTTCTTCCGCCAGATCTTGAATTGTAGTAGAAATATTATTTCTTTGGGACCTTTATTTGAGCTGTATTATTACCTCAATCATGGTATAACCTTTATTTGGAGAGGTAAATCCCTTAGAAGTATTGGTATTACTTGTAGAGGCTTGGGTATTTTCAATCTTATCAATAATCTGAGATCTTAAATTGGGATCATCAATCGCTTTGAGAATTTTCATTAGATTGTCACTTGTCAAGACATTTATATTTAAGTCTTTAAACTGGGAGTATAACTGGTAAAATTCAATTTTGTCCTTATCTTCACAAGGCTGTCCAATTTGACATGGCAGACATTTCTCTTCTGACGAACTTACATAATTTTCATCATGAAGAACTCTTAAATCTTCACTTGTTGAGGATTCTTCAATATCTGAATGTTCCGATCCAGAATTCTCTGGTGAAGAGTTCAATAAAATTTTGCACAATGAATCCTTGATATTATCGTCTAAGTCAAGACTCTTAATCTTATCCTTGACCTTGCAGTCTTTTGCATAATGACCTATTCTTCCGCATTTGTGAAATGCATTGGATCTATTATTTTTCCAGAAATTCGATTCCATATATTTCTTTTTCCTTTTTTCATGATTTTCTAAGCGTTTTTCCTTTCTTTCAGGCTTATAAGACCTCTTCCTATACTTTTCTTTAATTTTCTCCTTCCCCTTTTGTCTTGAGACTTCCTGGAGGTTCTGAGCATTTCAATTGCGAATTGTTCGCAAAATTCCCCCAATTGTTGTTTTTCATTAAGATGGTACCTTTTCATCTGTTGATTCAACTTTATCTCATTACATAAGGATAACCCTTCTTGGGTACATACACTTATTAATTTTTCATATGTGTAAGCTTCATAATTTATACTTACTCCATCTCCTCTGAGGGCTTTTCTAACCCTTTCTGCAAATAAGGTGGGAAGCCCATCTATAAATTTAGACTTCCAATGAGGGTTATTACACTCAGGGAGTTCCATTACCCTGGACAAGAATACATCCTTATACCACCTAAAGGATGTCAAGGTTTTGCACCTAAGGTTTTGGAGCATAGTCCCAATGCTCTCACTATTATCAGACCACCTTCCAGAAAAATATTCAATAATAGTAAGGATTAAAGAATACACTATATTCAATTTTGTTGTATCTCCTTCACTCTTGACAACATTCAAAATTGTTATTCTCTAGACTTCAGTGAGATAATTATCCCACCATCCTTTAAGTTGTCCAGTAAATCCTACTATAATCATATTAGCAGTCTTACTTTCAGTATTACCATTTGCCTTACAGAAAGTACTGAACATCGATATTCTATGCATCAGTGTGTAAATTTGTCTATCGGTATAACCATCAATATTCCATTCACAGATCTCATTTACACTGTAACTATTAGAGATATAAGTTTCCTGTTCATCCAATAGAACATCTTGAGGAGTTGGCCTAGGATAATAGTACATCCTTTGTACTGGCTTCCTAGCACACTTTTATGAGATTTTATTAATCTCATCCTTTAGAATATCATTTCATTTATTGGTAGAAGTACCTTATTCTAGGTTTAAAGGTTGGAGATATAATCCCTTAACTTCTTTTCCAATAAGGTCTCCAGGTTTGCCATATTTCCAAACCTAAAGTCCTTTACCTCTGGAGGGGGTTGGATACTAGAAGTAGCTTTAGGTATCACCTCTTTTCCTTCAGATATCCTTCCCTTCTTATTAGGAATAGGATACCTAATAGGATACCTATTAGGAATAGTCCATTTATTAGGTATCCTAATAGGATACCTCATAGGAATATGTATCACGTCATGTAAGTTAAATTTTTCTCTCGATCCTTTCTATAAAAGGGCCACTTCTTGTAGTTAGAGGGCAGACTTTAGCCACCCATCCTTTGTATTTTCTTTCTTGTGTATTTTCATCTAATAAAAATTGTGGTTTCTTTCTACATTTGAAGTTATTATTAGAAGTCTCCAAATCAAGGTACTCTTTTTTTTAATCTTAAATATATTTTAAACCTTTTTAATATTTTATTAGTCTAAATGAAAGGCTAAACATCCATGTTGGACTAATAACGCACTAGACTTCGGTAAAATGGTGATGATTTCTTAATTGAGAAATTTTTATTCCGATGATTCCGAGGTCAAGTCTAAGGTAGAGTTACTGTAGCTCAGACTATAATAAAGCCTGTACTTTGGACGGTAGTCCCTATAAGTCCGTGTTAGCCGTGTGGAAGACGTTGTTAGGGCATTATGGGATGATGTTAGGTTTATGAGTTGTAATTAACTCAATTGTTCCCAAAAATGATTCTTTTTCTGTTGGAGAAATATTAGAAATCTCCTGAAAATCATTTTGAAAATTATTTAAAGTAATTGAAAAGTTTTCAACTAAAACTTATTTTTCAGGGTGCTTACGAACCTCCTCTGCTCCTTCTATCAAAGAGATCCTTTCATCAAGGATTGTATTATGTCTTCTAAGAGAGGAAATTTCCTTTTTGAGATTCTCAATCTCTTCTGCCAGATCTTGGATTGTAGTAGGAATATTATTCCTTTGGGACCTTTCTTTGAGTTGTATTATTACCTCAATCATGGTATAACCTTTATTTGGAGAGTTAAATCCCTTAGAATTATTGGTATTACTTGTAGAGGCTTGGGTATTTTCAATCTTATCAATAATCTGAGATCTTAAATTGGGATCATCAATCGCTTTGAAAATTTTCATCAGATTGTCACTTGTCAAGACATTTATATTTAAGTCTTTAAACTGGGAGTATAACTGGTAAAATTTATTTTTGTCCTTATCTTCACAAGGCTGTCCAATTTGACATGGCAGACATTTCTCTTCTGACAAACTTACATAGTTTTCATCATGAAAAACTCTTAAATCTTCACTTGTTGAGGATTCTTCAATATCTGAATGTTCTGATCCAGAATTCTCTGGTGAAGAGTTCAATAAAATTTTGCTTAATGAATCCTTGATATTATCCTCTAAGTCAAGACTTTTAATCTTATCCTTGACCTTGCAGTCTTTTGCATAATGACCTATTCTTCCGCATTTGTGACATGCATTGGATCTATTATTTTTCCAGAAATTCGATTCCATATATTTCTTTTTCCTTTTTTCACGATTTCCTAAGCGTTTTCCCTTTCTTTCAGGCTTATAAGACCTCTTCCTATACTTTTCTTTAATTTTCTCCTTCCCCTTTTGTCTGTGAGACTTCCTGGAGGTTCCNATAATATGATAAAATATTAATATTTAATTATGTATTAATTAAATTTTAATTTAGTAAAGGGGAAAAATGATAATCTAACTTTCAACTTAGGAGTTTCTCACTTATATAATAATATGATATGATGTGTACATTCTTATTGTTGGATATCTATTGTACATTCATATTATGGGATGCTTCTGGTGCATTCTTTGATATTATTGAAAAGTATGACACATAGATAGAGTCAGCCTTCTCACATCAGTAAATACATTCATTAATTTAAAGAACGAGACTTAAAGATCTTTAACATCACACAAGTGATGTGTAACGATCCATCCGATTGTCATAGAGCCTTGATGATATTAGCGTAATGATTTAAAATTTTGCAGGTAGCAGGACCGCCGTGGCGAATGAGCCTTCGCCGTAGCGGGACTGCTGCAACGGACGACGCGAGACAGAAAACTAGTTTAAGTTAGAATTTCGAGGTTTTTCACCTCATTATCCTAAGGTATGGAGTTTAAGAGCTCTGGTGGAAATTTTTAAGGGCTAGAGTAATTTCTTATTATAATGTAAGATATCGGTATTAATTCTTCCATCTTGTGATTCTCTAACACCTAGAAGTACAGATAGTCTCTAATGGTGAATTCCTAGCTAAAAATCCTACGTTTGTGAAAACTAGGGTTAGAGTTATGAGAATGATTTGATGTTGAATGTTAGGCCTAAAAGTGGTAAATTAACACTTTCTAGGATGAATGTGGTTATAGTACATTATTTTGATAATAATTTGAGACATAGAATTCGGTGAATCTGAAACCCCTAACCTTAAAAACTGTTTTAAGAAGGTTAGAGGGGTAAAAAAACTCCATGAACTAGGGTTGAATGATCATTGTAGATTTAGGTTATGATAATTTAGACTATGATTATCAAATTAGGCAGTAAACAACGGGTAGAATGGAGTGGGTTAAGTTCCCAAACCCTTGAATCGAAGAAATAGCATATTGATTAATTCCTTAATGTCTTATTTCTAGACTTTGGATGTTCAGAGACATTGAGAAAAGGAAAAGCTCCCGCTGAGTAGCTGCATATTCCAATTCCGCAATCCAGGTAGGTTATAGCTTACCTTGGTGTTAGACTGTAATTAGTGAAGCGTATACGTGTGTACTATAATGTACAATTGATGAGGGTAGAGGGATCATATAATATGATGACATAACGAAAGAATTGAAGTAACGTAATTAAAGATTGGAGGATTAATCTTAAGTATGGAGCATGTGGAAAAGGGAAACCTAGTTGATATTTAATTATTGATAAAATACTCTTAATGTGATGTTCTTGATAAGTACCCTTGATTGGATATTCTTGATAATGTGTTCTTGATGTTATGATCTTGGTAGTGGAGTCTTAAGGTGATGTTCTTGATAGCAGGTTTGGATGACATATGCTTGTAGTTGTTCTTGATGGTATATTTTGATGGTGTGTTTGAACGTATAAATTATGAATATATCTTTGCACATATGCTGTATAATAGGAGAGGAACAAGATGAAGTGGGATAAATAAAACTAATGGGGTTATATGAACCTGTTGATGCCTTTTTATATGCTATGAATGAGCAGGTGAATCAGTTATGTAAATTAACTAGCCTAGAAATGAATCTAAGGTAAAAAAAAAAGAACAAGTAATTATATGTATTCGTAGTTAACTAGATTGAGTGCTTTTCTCGATTTATCTAATTAATCTTATGTGTTGATAAATTAACTTGGAGAAAAATTAGAAATACTAATGGGGCGAAGGTTGATCCGAATAGACTGCCTTAAGATGGAAAGTCACAGAATTAAGGTGTTAAATAAGCTTGAAAGAACTTGAATGAATGATGGGTCCCTAGGTAATAAGAGGGCTGACAAATTTATCCTAGAGAATTATGAATTATGTCTTTGCGATGATTTGGTTATGAATTTTGATTTAGGCGGGATTACATGTTTAATAATTACTAACTAATACATTAATAAGTAATAGTATAGGAAGAATCACTTTTTAAATTAGATAGCTGGTAAATGTGATGAGTTATGAGTATAGTTAATAGGTCTTCCTGCCTTGATCGTGTAGAATATTGTTGATATCTTATATGATTGTAGATGAGGTTTGAGAAGCTCAATGCGATAATTGTCATGGTGAGAGTTAAGGGAAATTGAGATAAACAATGTGTGCTTATGTGGTTTCATATGTGTTGACCAAATGAAATACTTGATGAACTGTGCTGATGATTGTTGATTTATATATCTTGTTAAGTGATCAACTGAGTTGGCTGAGTGGAATTGCATGATAAATATGCTGCTTGTTGTTGATTTATTACTTCTTTCTAAATGGTCACATGAGTTGATAAAGTATAATGTATGAAACACTATGTTGAGAATCCGTGGTTGATAAGTGGGTTTGCCGAGCTGTCATACAGGTTGACTGGTTGATATCATGTTGCATATGTTGATGAGTGAGGGACAATATATTCTTATCCTATGGTGAACGCGAATGAGATTACTAGTGTACCTTACCCTGATATGAGAGGCTCGTGTCTGAGATGAGCATCCGAACGAGCAGAGCTGTATGTGTATGAGTACTTGGATATGAGTGGCTCGTGCCTGAGGTGTGCATTTGGACGAGCATTAAAAATGGGTACACAGACAGGTATGACTAAATGTTCATACAGCTGGGTCTACGAATATGAGTACACAGACAAGTATAATGAGAGATTCATATGGCTGGGTGTACAGTACATGAATTTCTAGAGTCCTCTGCAGGTCATGACTGGAAGGAAAAAATAAGACCCTCTGGCATTGTGTACATGTGACGGAGGCGTGTGCCTGGCACGTCACCGATGATATGATTATGACAGAGAGCAGTACAGGTATGTCATGATATACATATGGCTGTGAGACAATGATCAGTACAATTATGTTCGATATACATATGACTATGTGACATAGTTCAATGACAGGATGACTCTAATATGTGTACAGACATCGAATGAGATGAAATTAATGATGACAAATCTAATTATCATGTGTTCAGTATGCATTTGATCTGTCGCATAATCATGTCATACTTATTTTATAAGTCTTGATATTTGATGAAATTGATTGGGTATGAGTTAATATTTGCGTATATAAATATTGAATAAATGTGATTTATGTATCGTTGCTGGATTACTCCTGACTGTGAGAATGTTTCATAAAAATGAGAAATAAATTGAATGTTTGTGATAAGATGAAAAGTTGTGAAGTATATATTTCATTGCGTGTAGATTTCTAGAGTTTTGTATCATGTCAACCCTATCGTAATGGATGAGGTATTGAAAGAAGTAAGGTTACCAGCGAAGTTGAGTTGCTTCCTGGAGCAGTACCGCTACAACGAGAGAATTCCTGCTGCGGCGAGACCGCGACAGCGGTTAAGTTATTGCTGCAGCGAGGCCTAAATAGTGTGCAGACCAGCCTTTGTGGCTAAACTGGATAGAGAAATACGGATACATGGCTAAATAACTGTCGTGAATAAATAGTAAAAAAAATTATCTTGGTAAATTATTGAGTGGTTGTTTAAACTGAATTATTGATTGCATATTAATTTAATGTTGTTGCATTAAACTAATTGTAGTCGGTCGATGATGCCTACCAGTACGTGTGGTGTACTGATACTACTCTTGCTACATCTTTTTGGGTGTAGATTATGGCAGGTGAATTGCAATTTCATGATTGACGAGACGATACTCAGCATCAGCTTCTGCATTTCCTTAACAGGTGAAGCTGTGTCTTTTTACTTTTCAATAATCTAAATAGAGCTCTTTTACCTGTCTAGACTAGATTCTTGGGAGAATCAAGGTTTTGGGGAGCATTTTCTTTTTATTTTAATAGTATTTCAAGAATAATATTGGTTGGTGTAAGTTTATGAGATCCATAATTATTATTTTATTTGATTAGGAAGAGGATTTACCTATCGTGTCACATTTGATGTAGGTGCCGAACGACCCGCCCAATTGGGTCGTGACATAATGAAAAAAACTTATTACAATATTTTGATGGTGAAAATAAGTTTCACCTAGTCTACTTCAAGAGGCTAGATGTTAGTTCATGTTTGTTGAGTAGATTAAGAAACTAAGTTCAGATGCATATAGTGTCTGAATATCACCTCTACAATATTATCTTATAAGAGAAAATATATATTGCTCGAAAAATGAAGAAAATAATATAACACATATTTCATACCATATGTGCAAACATCGATCAAAAGGGTTAATATAAGTTATATATCAATTTATTGTTGTGTGAGTCCTTATTAAGTACCCTCACGACTCTAATTAGTGGTTCAAAATTTGGTTCGATGTTATCTTTGTATGCTACCAAATGACCATGAGAGATTCAATATGGCAAAGCATGACTAGAAAAATAAGTTGAATACAAGTTGAAAGACTCATGAGATGAGGAAGATCATTATCAGAATCTCATTAAGTTTATGTTTGCTAGTACCAATTATGACCTATGGGTCATAATTGTGAATACAAGAACTATGATATATGAGATCAAAATGAGATTTATCAATATAATTCAAATGATTCAAATGATCTAGGGCACTGAACATACTTCTTAAGATCTACTTAATGATTTCATGAGGATGACGATAGGATATATATTCCTAATAGATGTATAAGTACTCTCATAGTATGCCGGCTGCACGATCTTTTTAAAATTTAAAGGAGAGTATATTTTTCTTAGCTTGATGATGAAGCTTGAGCGTTCCTAATGTGTGAGTGGGAGATGTTGAAAAATGTTATTGGATCAGGTCCACACATAAGGGGTGTTAATTAGCCCATTTGGTCATTATCTTGTCCTCCTAAATCCTATCTAAATGTATAAATACACTAATTATGAGTGTAGGAAAAATAGAAGATTTTTCACATTAATTGACGAGTAGGGTTTACAATAAAGAAAAACTTTTGTATCCCCTGAAGGATATTTAGGTTGTGGACAAAAGAAAGTTCATCCGCTTTATAAAAATTTTCACGGTTGATGACACAAATCCTAATTGTTGTAGATCCATTTTTGCTATGGAGAAATCCATAAGTCTGTTAACTAATATTTAAGATTTGAATTACTACAATTCCCTTTCATGGTCATTTCTCCCTGTACTACTGATTTTCGACTAACAAGTGCGCAACAACAAGAAGGTGCTTGAAAGTCATAAGCTATTGTTCGTTAATCAGATTTAATAAAATAACAAAAAAAAAAAAATCTTCAAATTGAATACAAAATTAAAGTTAATAAAATGGTAAAGCTTTTATATCTTCAAAACAAAATAAAAAGTTTAACTAAAGAATAAAGCCACGAAGGATTTAGCCTCCAACCGGGAGTAAAAAATCTTAAGATTTCAGTGTTTAATAGAATATATATGATGAACACATAAATTAATATAAAATTTCTTAAGCTTATTAATCTATTCAAAAAATATGTACTGAAACTAGAAAATCGTTAGAATAAATAAGTTCCAATCTCAAACAGAAAATTATATTTTCTTTAAGTAATTTAATTCTTTCGCAATTGCTCAAGGTTTGTATTATTCCTTTTCGGGTAGAATAAAGCACTATTCTGCAATATTGATAATTGAAATTGCAGAATTTTAGCGAACTCAACAAACGGAATAAATCATTACTTTTCTTTGAAAAACCATGTAGAAATGAGAGGAAAAGTTTTCAGATACTTCAATATATAAAATTTAAAACAAGACCTCTAAATTTATAGATAATAAAAGATAAAATGAAAAAATACAATTCAAAAAATGTCTTTTCTCATTTTCCGTTCACACCTTAAAAATCCCTACCATCTGCGACTACGAACTAGAATTCAGAGAAAACCACAAATTTTATAAACGATGAAATTAAGTACTTTGATAACAATACATCCAAATATATAGTTCAACTTATAGTGGTGTAGGGGAATTAAGGTGATTCGATAATATCCTCCACAATATTTAGTGCTGGCTGACTAAAATATGTCACATATCGCATCCCAGTTGAAATCACGGGGTCCTCAACATTGTACTTAGACAAATAATATCCACAGCGTTCAACTTGATCATAAACAATAAAAAGATAATAGTCTCCTCTTTCATAATCACCTTTACTAAGATCAATATTTGCACTAACAAAGGAGGAGAATGCCTTTTTAAAGCTAGAAGCGCATATCTCTAGAACACGTCGTGGAACGGGACTCATCGTTGTGCCGTTGAGCCTTCCGTATATGTACCTCAGTGTGGTCGTTGTATTTTCCATTCCCGATACAATAATTTCAATAGCGAAGCTAACTCCATCTGTTGCTGACATGATTTTTGGATATGACATCAAAATTCGTAAACATAAGCTAGGATCCCAATCTTTGGCACCCCTAATACATGCTTTACCGAGTAATACATCCGGCATTTCTGCAGTGATTTGTGAAGAGAGAAGGATGAGAGATGAAAAACAGAATGCCACAAAAAGGGAAAAATTGCTCATGAGAGAAGACATATTGTTGCATTAGAGAATTAAGGGCAAAATGGTGTTGTTATATAGTAAAAAAGATGAAGCTATTTTTTTAGATAATTTTACACAAGAACGTAACCAGGGAAAAATAGGTAAGATAATTAGGATGTATAACTGCATGAGTGTGATATATTGTACTCTTATGCTAGAAAGAAAAAGCATATTAATCAAAATAATGTGTTTGTTATGACATAAAACAATGATTAGAGTAAATATGTAACTTATTAAGGCACAACGTATGTTACAAGAATATGGGACAGCTAACGACCCTCTATTTTATAGAAGTCCATAACAAACTGCTTCAACACTTTTTTTGTTTTATTTTAAGAATTTAAGGTGTCTCAGATATCGTAAATGATCAAAAAGAAACATAAAAGCAAGCGAATATTGTAAAACAACTGATTTATGAAAATTTTTACTTTCTTACTCATCTAACCAACATTACTTATGTGAGGCACTTTATAATTTGATATGTGAATTTTTGGGTCTCATAAATTTGATTAAAATAAATTATAAAAAAAAGCAAAAATAAAAACCTATACTATTCTTAATTAGGGTGCATATATTAAAAGGAAACTTAAAAGTAAAAAAAATAAATTAAAAAAAACTCAATATTAAACCAAGGAAGCCATAGCAGCGGAATTTATGATTGCTTGGGCAAAATTTTTATTTTATATTTTATAATTGGTGATTTTTTTATTTTAATATTTAGGTCTAATTTAAAAGCACAAGTAATTTTTATATTTATATATTTTAATTTTTTTCG
>JACEIK010000596.1:80608-94188 GCA_018107945.1 Datura stramonium
ATTTATATTATATTAATTTTTATCACTTTATTATGCATAATTAATAAATTTAAAATTTTTAAAAATCATCTCAATAATTTTGGGTTCTCTTTAATATTTGTACAATTCAGTAAATTTTTAATGTCATCTTAAAATTATACTATTTTAAAAATGTTTAATTGCTATATAAATTAATAACAAGTTTTAATATAATATAAATCCTCCATATTCTTTGAGTACAAGCTTTTATTTTTTTCAGTGGAGTCTCAAAATATACAATACAAAAATTACTAATACTTTTAAATTAGACTTAAACACCAAAATAAAAAAATCACTAATTATAAAATATGAAATAAAAATTTTGCCCAATAGCCATAAATGCCGCTGCTATGGCTTCCTTTGTTTAATATTGAGTTTTTTTTCTTCTTATTTATTCTTTTTACTTTTAAGATTCCTGTTAATATAGACATCCTAATTAGCAATAGTATAAATTTGTATTTGTTATCTTTTCCTATAGTTTATTTTAATTAAATTTATGAGATATAAAAATTCACGTGTCAAATTATAAAATGCCTCACATAAATAATGTTGGTTATATGACTCACAAAGTAGGAGTCTACTTCTTTAGTCATTAATAGAACTAAATTTGGTCATTAACAAGATTAAGTCTCTACTATGTGTAGCCTATAGAACTCTAATATGTAAGTTACCAACTTGTAGCACTACTCCTGGATGACTCCATCTTTAGGTGTCAATAGACTTCATTAAGTGCTCAGTTTGGAATACAAAGAACAATCTGTTTTGATAAATTGCTACTTTATTCATGATTCATAGCTTAGGTTCAATAAAAAATTACGCGATCTTGAAGCCCTTCTTTCTCTCGAAACAGTAAGGGACGCGTCTTCTAGCAAATTCCTGGCTCTTTCACAAATTCACTTCACAACTTGTTGCTATTTGTCCCGTCAAGCTAAAGCCATCTAATTATCTTGTTTGGAGGATACAAATCTTTCAACTAATGCAAATCTTGAGACAAAGTCATTAAGGAGGACACTCAATCCAAGACGGTAAAAGATAATGATGAAAGTCAATCCAAACCCCAAGTTCACAGAATGGGATGAACGTGATGTTCTTGTTAGGAATTGGCTTTCCGGAATAATAATAGAAAAATCAATGTCGCTAATCATAGGATACTCAATTGCAAACTAATAATGGGCTTGTCTTGAGAATATCTGTTGGAAAAATAATTATTTTAATATCTCAAATAGAATTATTATTTTCTAATATTTACAATTACATTTCAAGAGGTAGTTTAATTATTTTAATATCTCAAATAGAATTATTATTTTCTAATATTTACAACTACATTTCAAGAGGTAGTTGATGTAATATTGAATAGCCTAAAGGAATTTATGGTAATTTTGGCAGTTGCATAATCTTCTTTTTGATCCATTTTAATATGTTATAACTCCTCTCTTTGTTGTCATTATTATTCTTTTCATTTATTGGCATTAAGAGAGATTTGTATATTGACCATTCTTTTATATTCAACCATCTTATTAGACAGTTTTCTCACCTATATATATCTATTTTCATCCATGGGGTTAGAAATATAAGATGTCCATTTCTTCTACAACATATTATAGCCTTTCACTTCATTTTGAGGTCGTGGAACAAGAAGAAGAATTCTTTCTCCTCAATATTTCTTCTATATTTTATAGTGCTGGATTTTCTATTAATTTAAATTTTTTGTTGGATTCTGGTTCCTAATTTTATATTAGAAGAACTTGTTAAATCCTTGGGGATACACCTTTATCGGGTGAAATATCCTTAAGAATAGTGTCATAGGCACGCCACAAGCTACGAGAATTTTTGTAATTTACAATAACATCTACCTACAAGCAAACAAAAACATAAAGTTTCAGTTGAAGCAACACTTCAAACTATAAAATTGGGATCCAAATACATTGGTGAATATATAAATCATTTTAAAGGCATTTGCGGTAGTCTTATGGCTTTCTGCAAACCATTGGACGAAGATAAAAAGTAATTAACTTTGCTAGAGGTCTTGAGAGAAAATATAAGATCACTCTTCAGTCTTCTTGCTGTAATATTGAAAAAACCACATCCATACCCGACCTTTTCTCAATTTGTGAATGCTTTTAGAGGGTTTGAAATGAGAGAACATGAAGAAGACCAAGTAGTGCAAACCAGAATTGATGCAACCATGGTTTTATCACATAGAAAAATCAACGAAGAGGTTGTGGTAACTCATTTAGAGGACTAGGAAATCAAAGATGAAAAGGCAATGGAGGAGGCTTTAATAAAAATAATTTTCCACACAATCAACTGGAGCAAGTTAGACAAAGGAGATTTCAAAATATAATGCTTGTCAAATTTGTGAAGGAGTAACCAAAACGCTCTTTTTTTTTTAATATACGAGATTATTTCTATCAGGCACAAGAACATGTACCACAACCTTTAGAAACTATATCTCTTGAATGAATCAATTGAATAGAGACTTCTTCTTTTTCTGGTCAGTACTTGGAATGTACTGAGTATGCAAGGTAAGTAAAATATGTTGAGTAACTGTTAACTGAAATCATGCATATAGATATAAATCACAAGATCATGAGAGTAAGGACTGCATATACATTCCCGTCTCTTAGAAAGAGCGGCTAAACGATCGGACCAGACAACCGCAGGTAGCTTGACCGCCTTACCCGTCATTAAAACACAAGCTGATGACTCTTTCAAATCAAAAAGAGGGTAAAAGTGAGAGAATTTGGAGAGGAAAATAACAGAAAAATGGACAAAGAAAAGCAGTAAACCTCTAATGTTGTTTCAGAGCAAGAATAAATGCTCAATCTACAAGAGCATCTCAGTTCTTTGTAATGGAGCTTTGTCTCTAAAAGTGATAGTTAATGTAGTTAACATGGTATCAAAGCTATCGATCGAAGAACTAGAGATCGAGGAAGTCGATTGTTAGATAGATTGAAAGAACAAAAGATTGAAGCATAAGACTTTGACTCAATTCAATTGATAAGTGATGGAAAACATGGCGAACTCTACATCACAAGGAACTAGAAATATGGAGTCAGCAACAACTCATACAACCTCAATGTTTCCTACAATCGATCATAATCATCCACTATATCTACAACCCACCAACACTCCAGATAGCTCTCTGATCTCACTACAACTTTCTGGATCTAAAAACTATGCTCTATGGAATAGATCTATGAGAATTGGTTTGATAGGTAAAAGTAAATTAGGATTTGTTGATGGTCGATATCCTAAAACTAGATTTGAACCTGAACTGCATGATCGGTGGGAGAAATGTAATGTAGTAGTTCTGTCATGGATAATGAATGTTGTTAGGCCTGGATTACTCAGTTGTATTGTGTATTCATCAGATTCTCATAGAGTGTGGCTAGATCTAAAAGACAGATTTGACAAAGTAAATGGATCTCGCGTGTTTCATTTACATAGAGAGATTCATACTCTGGTGCAAGGCATAATGATTGTTACTGATTACTTCTCAAGGCTCAGAGATTTGTGAATGATGCAATAATGCCATGTCCAGGATGTCCTTGCTCAGAGTCTAGAAAATTTTCTGAGCATTATAAATATCATAGGTTACTTCAGTTCCTCATGGGACTAAATGAAACCTATACTCAGTCTAGGAGTCACATACTTATGATGAGTCTAGTTCCTACTTTGAATAAAGCTTACTCACTCATAGTAGATCGGGAGGGTCAAAGAAGCCTAGAAAACCTGTCACAAGCTATGTCTGGTGTCCTAGATAGCACTGCTCTATAT
The DNA here is from genome assembly GCA_018107945.1 of Datura stramonium. NCBI lineage: Eukaryota > Viridiplantae > Streptophyta > Magnoliopsida > Solanales > Solanaceae > Datura > Datura stramonium. The sequence continues at coordinate 84,407 of JACEIK010000596.1, forward strand.
AGTAACAGAAGTCCTTATACCAAGGGTGCTAGTACATCAAAGAATACATATTCAGGAGGAGAGTATACAGGTGGAGGATCTAACTCTGCAGGTTATAATACTGGAGTTACTGGCAACACAAATAGACCTGCTGGAGGATATAGGTTCATCAAAGTTTTGCCACAATGCGATCACTGTGGTTGCAAAGGACACACTAAGAAAAATTGCTACAAGATAGTAGGGTACCTTGCTGATTTCAAGTCTAAGAAAAATCTGGTGGAGCTGGAGTATATGCTAATCAAGTTGAAGCCACACAGGACAGTTTCATATCAAGTAGCAATCCAAATGTTTTCTTCACTCAGGATCTATATCAGTAGATTTTGAAGATGCTGTCCAAAACCAGTATTGGAGAAGGAGAATCATCCACTCAAGCAGCAAATGCAGGTAGTTCTATTCTTGCTTTAGTGTCTCAATATATAAATAAATAGTGGATAGTTGATATAGGGACAACTAATCACATGACTTCCAAGCTTGAGATGCTAAATAAATGTTCTATAACTCCTCCTTCTGTCGGAAGCAAAGCACATTTACCTACAAGAAAAGTGGTTTCTGTGTCACATGTTGGCACTTCTTCTGTGTTTGAAAATTAGAAGATCTCCAATGTCTTATTCGTACCTGATTTTAAGTATAATTTCCCGTCAGTTTCAAAGATTACTAAAGAGCTTCAGTGTATGGTAGCCTTCTTTCCCGACTTCTGTATCTTTCAGGATCTTTATAGTGGTCAGGTGAGGGGGATTGGTAGGGAGGAACATGGTCTTTATATCATCAGGGAAGGATCAGAATCTACTTCAATAGTCTGACAGAAGAGTAGTTGAATCAAGCAATTCTGCTAGCATGATAGAATCTGTGGATGTTTGGCATAAGAGGTTGGGTCATGCTCCTATAGATATAATAAGAAAACATGACAGTCTTAAAAGTTTACAAAGTGTATATCATTCTCATCATTGTACTGTGTGTCCTCTAGCTAAGTATGCAAAAGAGCCCTTTCCTTTAAGTTCTCATGTATTTTCTGTTGTTTTTATATGATTGCATTCTGACATTTGGGGTCTTTACAAGGTCCCTACACATAATGTCAAGAGGTACTTTGTTACTTTGGTTGATGATTATAGCAGATATTCTTGGATCTTCTTGTTAGCTTCTAAAGCAGATACTATAGTTGTGCTGAAGCAATTTCTAACTCAAGTTCAGAATATATTCTCTACTTCTGTAAAACTCTAAGAACTGACAACGGGAGTGAATTTTTTAGTCATGAGTTTCAACAGTTGATAGCCAGTCTTGGTATTTTTCATCAAAGCACTTGTGTATATACACCACAATAAAATAACATTGTTGAAAGGAAGCATAGGGTCATTTTAGAAGTAGCCAGGGCTCTAAGATTTCAAGTTGTTGTTCCTTTGAGGTTTTGGGGTGAGTATGTGTCAACTGTTGTCTATATCATTAATAAACTACCTTCCAAAGTTATCAAGTTTAAAACTCCCTTTGAATTGTTACATTTACATCCTCCCTCACTCTCTCATCTTAAGGTGTTTGGATGTTTATGTTATACTGCCTGTCCCGTAGTCTCAGACAAGTTTGCTTCCAGAGCCATACTAGTTGTATTTCTTAGTTATTCCTCCTCACAAAAGGAATATGTGTTGTATGATATACATTACAAATCTCTATTTGTAAATAGGCATGTTGTTTTTAAAGAAGATCTATTTCCTTTTATGCATATGAATTCCTCTCCTAATCCAATATTTCTAGTTCTAGAACTACTCTCACCTACAATATCTATCTCACCCTCATCATCTCCAGCAACATCAGACTCATTTCTAAATTTAATTCCTTCCTCAGTTCATGCTAATCATTCACCAGCTCAGCCTGATCTGCATCAATCACCTATAGTCAGTCCACCTTTTTCTCCTTCCCTATCTCTTCCCCCACAGTCTTTGCCTGAAGTTCATGTGCCTGCTAGAAAGTCTACTAGGGTTAGCAAACCTCCTCTGTGGCTTCAGGACTTTGTTACTACTTCTAAAGGCTATGTGTGCACTTATCCACTGTCCAATCATGTTACATACACTCACTTCACTCCAACATATCAGAAAGTCTTAAGAGCTTATTCAGTAGTGCATGAACCTACTTCCTTTCATGAAGCCTCTTCTGATCCTAAATGGGTTCAGGCTATGAACTTGGAAGTTGCTGCTTTAGAAGAGAATAATACTTGGAGTATTATGGACTTGCCTCATGGAAAGAAACCTATTGGATGCAGATGGATATACAAGGTTAAGTATATCTCCTCTGGTGAAGTAGAAAGATTCAAAACTAGATTAGTTGCTAAAGCTTACAGTCAGAAGGAGGGACTGGACTATGGGGAGACATTCAGTCCTGTGGCCAAGATGGTTATAGTCAGATCCATAGTAGCTTTTACTACCTCTAGAAACTGGTTAGTATTTCAAATGGATATTCATAATGCATTCCTCAATGGAGATCTTCAAGAAGAGGTATATATGCAAATTCCTAGTGGATTTTCCATACATGGAGAGCCTCATAAGGTTTGCAAACTCCACAGGTCACTATATGTCCTGAAGGAAGCACCAAGACAATGGAATTTAAAGTTGATAGAGATCTTGTTGGCCATGGGGTTTCAGAAGAGTCACTTTGATTATTCCTTGTTCATCAAGACAGTGGGGAATGATATTGTGATTGTATTAGTTTATGTTGATGATCTGCTTGTGACTGGAAGTGATATATAGATGATACAACTTACTAGACAGGATATCAAAAACAAGTTTAAAATGTAAGATCTAGGAGAGCTAAGGTTCTTTCTAGGCATTGAATTTTCTAGATCCAGTAAAGGCATCCTGATGTCTCAAAGAAAATATGCCTTGGAACTTATATCTGAGTCTGGTCTAGGAGGAGCAAGACCATTGGAGACACCTTTGGAGCTGAATTAAAAAACTCACTTCAGTCCAGTATGATGAGTGTATAAAGCAGGTTGAATGCAATAGTAATCATTTGCTTGAGGAACCTGAAGTTTATCAGAGATTAGTAGGGAGACTACTCTATCTCACCATGATCTGACTAGACCTTGCATTTGTTGTCTAGGTTCTTAGACAATTCATGCATTGTCCTAAGAAGTCACACCTGTAAGCTACACTCAAAGTAGTCAGATATATAAAGCATGCACCTGGTTTGGGGTTACTGATGCCTACTGATAAGACTAGCCAACTTCTTACTTATTGTGACTCTGATTGGGGAGCTTGTCTACAAACTAGGAAGTTAGTCACAAGGTATGTAGTAAAATTTGGAAATGCACTGATCTCCTGGAAGTCCAAGAAGCAAGAGACAGTTTCTAGGAGTTCAGCAGAAGCTAAGTTTAGAAGTATGGAAACTTGGTTTGCTGAAATAACATGGATGATAGGTCTGTTTAGAGAACTTGGAGTCAACATAGAACTATCTGTAAGAATGATATATGACAGTAAAGTAGCAATTCAGATTGCTGCCAATCCTATATTTCATGAGAGAACCAAAAACATTGACATAGACTGTCATTTCTTTAGAAAAAAAATCTGTCAAGGCTTGCTGAAGACTGAGCATATAAACAAAAAGGAGCAACTGGCTGAATTACTCACTAAAGGATTAGGAAGAGTTCGACATCAACATCTACTCAGTATGCTGGGAAGAAGAACCTGTTTTAACCATAGAGCTTGAGGAAGTGTTAACTTGAGTATGTGGTTAACAAGCTACTATGGTTAGCCTACAATAACTACCTCTAATCAGGTTGTTAGAAGTTAGTTAGTAGAGTCGATTACTCTATTATATAAGCTACTGATGTAATCAGAAAGTGCTAGAATGAGTCAATTGAATTAAGACTGCAATGTAATATTCTTAGCTCCTCCTCCTCCTCCTCCTCGTCTTCTTTAATGTAATATTCTCAACTTCTTCTTCTTCTTCTTCTTCTTCTAGTTAGTTGGTAGTTAGCAGAGTCGGTTACTCCATTATACAAGCTACTTATGTAATCAGAAAGTGCTAGAATGAATCAATTGAATTGAGACTGCAATGTAATATTCTTAGCTTAAGCTGCTTCTCTATAATGGAGCTTTGTCTCGTGATAGTTAATGCAGTTAACATCTCTATGTAAATTCAGGTTCTACCAATCACATGATGCAATCTTCAGGTATTTTTATAAATTCTTCTCTATTTAAGAGAAATGATCTTGTAATGATAGGGAATGGTGATAAATTGCCCATTATACTTATAAGAGATAAGAATCTGTGTTTAAGGGATGTCAATGTAGTGCCTCAACTTAAGAAGAACCTCATTTCTGTTATTAAATTTGTTATAGATAATCCTTGTTCTCTCTTAAGTTTACTGATACGTGGTTATTTTACCACTTATTCTGGTCTTTTTTCTTTAGTTTTTGTATTCTTTACTGCTAATATATGTATATTTATAGTGTGTACTTCCCTTATTTCATGTATATATGATTTAGAAGAGGTTTGAGGTGAAAAAAAAAGAGTAAAATTGAGCAAAAAGAAAGTGAAAAATGGTTGAATAGTGAATTCTGGAGAAGCATGCTTCAGATATTGCAATTACGAGTTGATAGCCTGCAATTGCAAGGACAATAAAGTCTAGTCAAAGTTGGCAAATGTGAAGTTCTCTATTAAAAGATTGAAATCCTCGCAATTGCCATGGCCAACAAGAAAGTCAAAGTTTGCAATTGCGAACCAAATATCGCAATTGCAATGCGCGTGGTTTAGATCCGTACAGAAGTGGGATTTCACATTTTTATTGACCCCAAACCTATAAAGGTGACCTAGTTTCTTGGAAAATATATCTTTGACAACCAAAAGTAGCAAAACAACACAAGTTTTAAGAATAGGGTTCTGCACAACCACTGAAATTGAAGAATTAAAATTTTAGGGAGAAATTCTTACACTTTTAAATCTTTCTTTTTTCTCTTGCTATATGCATTGAATATATTCATTTTGTTTTTTGTATTCTAAAACTTGAACCTTGTTTATGATGTTTAAGTATTGATTACAGCTTTTGTTATCCTTATGTATTACATAATTCTTATTTATAATTAAGCGAGTTTTTAATTTGTTTAGTTAGTCATGTTCTTGAATGTTTCCAAAAAGAGTAGCAACTCTAGGATTCATGCATCTATTTCAAGTTAAACTTGAAAAAGGCAGCTTAGGGTTGGGAAAACTAATTAACAAGAATTTGGGGTGCTAACCCGCATCTAATACCTTTGACCTAGGAATAAGACCGAACTGCTTATGACCATATACATGTGTTCATAATGCTCCTATCTTGTTTAGGGGTATTTAGTTAAACAGTCATGTTAGTCTATGGGAGAAGCTAAGAAAGATAATTATTCATCAGTCAATTAACTTAAGCTCACCATGATTAATAAAGTCTTGACATATATTGAATTGTTACGTGAGAGTGAGTTCTCAAGTATCATACTTGTAGCCATTGATCAATTTGTTTACTTTCTAGGTTAGATTTTATTCCTAAAATTAGTTATAACTTTATCTCAAAGCAAATTGTAAATTATTTGGATTGTGCAGTTTGTATAAAATTCTCGACTAACCTAATCAACTATAAACACTTTCTATGTGAGGAGTAAGTTTGAATGTCACCATTTACGGATAAGGTTTTTATTGTTAAGCATAAGAGAATGAGAGAAATTCTGACTAAGGGGAATAAAAGGCATGACCTATACACTTTGGAAGAAAATTTACATAAATCTTTGAAAACTACAAAAACAATGAGGAACTCAGACAGAATATGACATCAAAGATTAGGACACCCTCAATCAAGAATTCTTAGTCTTTTACCCAACAATAAATTGATTGATGGAAAAAGATGGAATAAAGATTTATCTATTTACACTAGCTGTCAAATGGGAAAAAGTTGTTAGTTATCCTTTCAAGTGTCAATAAAAGAGAAATTGAGCCATTAACAAAAGTGTATAGTGATTTATTGGGGCCTGCCCTATTGCATCTTCTCAAGGAATAAAATATTATGTCATATTAATTGATGATTGTACATGATTTACCTGGCTTTATCATTTGAAGAGAATTTGATTTTTTACCTACATTTTTAGTCTTTCAAAAATTGATAGAAAATTAGTATCAGTTTTCAAGAAAATTAATAACATTTCTGTGTGAGGGAGGAGAAGAATTTAATATTTGAGAATTCATCAATTATATGGCTCAAAATAGTAACAAACGACAAATTTTTTATCCACATACCCCGATAAAATGAAGTAGCAGAAAGAAAACATAGAAATATTATTGAAAGGAGTCTCACCTTGCTCTTTAATGCAAACTTGCCATTATTTCTTTGAGTTGGAGCATTTATGACTGTTGCCTTCTTATTTATAAAATCCCTACATCTATCTTGAATATGCTCTCCCCATTTTTAAAGTTACATGGACAGAACCCCCATTCAACCTTAAAAGTTTTTGAATGTCGTTGTTTTCGTTATTTCAAAGGCCAAACCAAAAATAAGTTCCAATTTCCTTGTGTTTTCATCGACTATAGCGTTCTTCAAAAAGAATTTAGATGTTATCATCCTCTGTCAAGAAAGGTGTTTATCTGACTATATGTTATTTTTGATAAATTCCAATTGGCTATCTTCTAGGGTTGATATTCCTTCATAATTAAATAGTACACTACTTACTGCATTCCAAGAATTTATTCAACAAAGAGATTCACATGAAGATGCTACATTACCTCCCAAGGATGATACCATAGCAGCAGCAAATGATGATACACTATACCATTCATTGACGATCTTGCACCCATTGAGAGGTCTATTGCTATAGACATATTTTCACCCATAAAGCAACCTCTTGCTACAAAACCTGTTGGAACGACTGAGTCCACAACTCTCCAGCCCGTCGACCCTTCTTCTTCTCCATCCTAGTTTGTCGATGCTGCCATAAAACAGATGAACACAAGCAGGTTCTACTAAACCTAACTTAGTTGAAACTAAAACAATTAAAATTGCCTTGTCTATGCCATATTGGATATCTGCGATGCACGACGAAACGCAAGCTCTGTATTCGAATGATATACTTGAACATTGGTTCCTTGACAGCCTACCACAAATGTCGTTGGTTCTCACTGGATGTTTAAAACAAAATTCCATGTTGATGGCTCTGTGGAATGATTTAAATCTCACTTGGTTGCTAAAGAATATAATCAAATCTAGGGTGTTGAATTTTAAGGATACATTTAGTCTAGTCGTGCAAGAATATCACTATTCAGATAGTTTTATATATTATCGTCACCTTAAATTAGGAAATCAAGCAATTAGATGTCAACAATTCTTTCTTACATGGCAATCGATCTCAAGGTGAAAGTTTTCATAGAACAACCACCTAGATTTCGGGATCCTCTCTTTTCTAAATCATGTTTGCTTACTCAAAAAGACACTCTATGGCTTCAAACAAGCTCCAAAAGCATAATTCCTGAAGTTAAGCTCATATTTTCTTCATATTTCGTCCCTATTTCGCCTCATACTATACGTTGATGATATTATCCTAACAGTAAGCCATACTTCCATTTCACTACAATCTCATTTCTCCATGAAAGACTTTGGACCCATTCATTATTTTCTTTACATAGAGGTTCATCGGCACATAGATGTCACGTTTCTTAGCCAACACAAGTCTGCTACAACTATCTTTCAATGAATCTGATATGTTATTTACCCAAGCTCATCCAACAGTACCACTTTCCTAGAAGCACCACCTCCATGATGACTCTACTGCCGCCTGGTTGATCCCTATGACTATCGCAGCCTGGTTGGCACATTTCAATATTTGACACTAACTCGTCCAAAGATTGCTTATACTGTGAACCTTCTATGCCATTTCATGTAAGATTATAGGTTCAGAATATAATTGAATTTATTGACCATTTGAGTTATTTGATTCTGAATTTAATATTTGATAGAAAATTTTATCCATGTACTTATAGTGTTTTTAACCTATGCAATTAAGCTTTGATACCACTTATAAGTAAATTCAAAATAATGAAATTATCATTCAAATATTAAGAACACCATAAAATCAATATAAGGTTAAAGTGCGTACACATAATGTAATTAAGTCATGTAGTCCACCAATGCGGATAGAAGGCGGTTCCAACCAAGGTTGGTCAAGTTAAGTTTTCCTTTCATTGCTCATCCTACATATAATAGTTGAATGGGGCATTTGCCTCTCGTTGGGAAGAGAAGAGGAGATCTAGTCATATACTTATAGACATTAAATCTTGACCAACAAGCCTCATCGCATTATGAAATCTTCAATAGGGTCAACACTATTGTCAGCACACACTAACACATGAAATGATTTAGGCTCAACAAAAAATTTAATAAATAAGCGGCTCGAATCATGTTCATCGATTATATTTACTCAACTCATTTTATAAATCACAATAATTAGGTTAATGTTAATCCAAAATTAGTAAAAATTCCAACATAATTCCCTTTTATCGTAGATACTCAAATAATTAAGTCCACTTAGAGATACACTTAAATAGATATGACATGACATGACTACATGCATTAGCTTCATAATAATGTAGAAACTGTTCCCTACTTTATACTTTAGCCAACCATAATTGACTCGGCATTAAAACGTTTATGTTGTTGTTGAGACCGTACAATCTCATTTTTCATGTACAAATAAAACAATTAACACGATTTTTCAGCTTCTGATTTATTTTGGTCATTACTAGTCATAAAAATTCTCAAGAAATCTAACAAGAAAGGTCTTGAGATAATTTGTTGTCTTATAATTTACACAAATTTTTGCTTATTAGGTAAGTATAATCAAATCTATTTATAACAATATAGTTTGTTTGGATATTTCTGGATTGTAATAGCGAAATCTTGTTATAGATAGAAAACATACAATGCAATATAAATGTAAAATTAATTTCAAAAAAAGACATGATCGATATAATGAAATGTTATTATAAAAGATGATTGTCATAGAGATGTTTGCATGTATTAACTTACTTCTTCACATGGCATTGGAGCAATAAATCATTTGCGCTCTATTAATGTCTAGGAGATTATAGTTTGTTTGGTCAAACTTTAAAATCAACTTATTTTGAAAAGTATGTTTTTAAAAAATATTTTTGAGGAAAAACAATTTGTGTTTGATCAATAAATCTTAATAACACTTTTGAGTAGCAATTAATATTTGGCCAAACTTTTAAAAATGTTTTAAATGTATTATTTTCTCAAAAATGCTTTTAAAAAGAACTACTTTTTTTAATTTTTGAAAAGCAACTTCTTTAATCTCTATAAACGCTTATTTCTATCAAAAACTTAGTCAAACACCTCATTTTTAATTTTTTTTAAAAAATAAGTATTATTAACCTCAAAAAACTTAGACCAAACAGCTAAGTGCTCACCAATCAATTTGAAGGGCTATACATTCAATGTCTTCAATTGCAATTATTGTTTACACACTGAGATATTGCGGATCGTGTTTCATGTACGCTATGAATCTCTATCTTTAATGTCCTTGCAAATTCAAATTTTGGGCCATATATGATTCATTTCACTCACCTACTCCTTATCTGTAAATTTAGACTTATTCGTATTTAATACTTTTTTCGTTTAAAAACAAGTGGTGCTTTCAACTTGAACACATCCATTAAGCAAATTATTCATTCTTAAAAAAATATATAATTTTACCCATTTTCCATTAATAAATATATTGAAAAAGATAT
>JACEIK010000596.1:94393-112717 GCA_018107945.1 Datura stramonium
AGTTAATTATGATATTATAGAGATTACTCTATAATTTTTCTTTCACTCTGGCTAGAGTAATTTCTAAAAAGGGTAGCTCGCTACATTAACCTTCTACTTCTTCCGATCTCACGCATAGCGAAAGTTTAATACATCGAATTATCTCTTTAGAGATCTAGCTAGAGTGATTTATATTCATATATATATATGTGTGTGTGTATCATTCCTTAGTAGAATACAAAAAGAAATACGGAGTAAGTGTTTTTAAACACCTCTTCAATAACTTGAAATAAAATGATAGTGAATTTTTTTTGGAGAGAAACACAAATTCAACTAAATAATAGAAGTATATAATAAGGTCAAAGATGAACACTTGGACCTTGAGCCCTTAAAAGGTAGATCAACTTCTTTTCTTTTTTTTTAAAAAAAAAACGATGATAACAGTATATTCGGGAGGATTAAGTGTACGTAGATCTTATCTCTATCTCAGAAGTAGAGAAGTTATCTATAATAGACCCTCGGCTTAATCGATCATCCAAAGCAGTCCAAATAAAAACAACAGACATAGAAGATAAACGGATAAAAGTTGTTTCTGATAGATTCTCGGCTCAATCAATCGTTCAAAGCAGTCTAGATAAAAGCAACAGGCATACAAGATAAACAGATGGAAAAAAGAATACGTCATTTGTGGATAGACCCTCGGCTCAATCGATCGTCTAAAACAATCCAGATAAAAGCAACAAACATACAATTAGATAAATAAATGAAAATTGCTTTTGATAGACCCTCGACTCTATGATCGTACAAAATAGTTTAGATAAAAACAACAGACAAATAAGATAAACAGATGAAAAAAGATAAACAGATGAAAAAAGATAAATACGCCTTTTGTGGGGATCAAACCCACAACCATGTGGTTAAAAGCCATGCGCTCTGCCGCTGAGCTAAGATGACTGTTCTTTTTTTTTTTTAAATAAAATAAAAAAAAAAAACACAAGAAAATTTAAGCAATTTTCCTTTACATTGTCGGATTAAGGAATGGCAAGGGGCAATGGGGACAGTGAGTCTAAACTGAAACGATATCACTTTTCAAATATTACTACCATGTTACATCTTTGGAAAATTATAATTTTATGGTGAACTTAGAATTTCGTTTGATTTTGTAATCTTGAGAAAACAGTATATTGGGATTTGGGAGCAAGTAAATTGTTATGTATAAATGAGTCTGATAAATGAAATCGAAATTAAAATAAGTCACAATAAATTAATAAATACATACATAAGTTTTTTTTAATTAGTTATCAAAATAAGCTTAACGAACTAATTTAGTGTGTTATGTTTTTTTTATTTCAAAATTCATAGTTGACGCCGTCTAAGCTCATATAACGAACTAATTTAGTCCGATATATATGTGGAGTTTGATAATAATTGCCTGAGCTTGAAGCCTTCGGAAGTGTGTGGCTTGATTGTGGACCGGTGGACGCAAGGATTGAGGTGGCATGCCAAGAGTCCTTTGGGAATAATTTGAAAATAATTGAAAATATTATAATAATTTGACACACTATGTGAAAATAATTTGAAAAAAATATAGTCAATACATATTTGGGAACATGAGAAGTATAATTATGCAGGAGTGTATTTCTTTATTTATGGTCAAACTTAATTGGATATGCTTCTTTTAATATGATTAAATTTAATTGAATACTTTCTTTGTATTCTCTACGAAGTTAATATTACATAAATATATTATTTATGATACTTAAAAAAACAAGAAGCTACATCTACCCTATCAACAATAGAGTATAAAAGAAAAAAGAAGAAATAATTTCTTTTCTCGAATATTATATGTCATAAAGGAATGAAATATATTAGAACAATTGAAAATACTAAAGAAGTATAACTATATATTTAAGATTTAATAAATTTTACACGGATAATATTTTTTGAAAAAATTTAAAAAAACAAAAAAAACAGATAAATTAAAACTTTAAAAAATAAATTAAAATGTTAGAATTTATATAAATAATATTATAAGTTAGATAAAAATATTAATACACAATAAAATCTTTATGTAAAGTATCAAATTTTATAAATAATGTTATAGTGTTAGGAATCCTAAGATATTAACAGGAGAATACAAAGAATTAAAATAAAAATATTTTTAATTTTTTTAATTTTTTTAATTTTTTTAATTTTTTTAATTTTTTTAATTTTTTTATCTTTTTTGATTTTTTTAATATTTTTAATTATTTTGAAATTATTCACAAGTTGCTTGGCATGCCACCTCAATCTTTGCGTCCACCGAGTCCACAATCAAGCCACACACTTTCCAAGAGTTTCAAGCTCACACCCAAATTATTATCAAACTTTTCCTTATAAATCGGACAAATTAATCCTATATATTTAGTACATTATATATATCGGACACATTATTACTATTGCAATGACTTTAGAATTAGCCCCAGATTAAGAATTGAATTGGGTCTAACACTTAATTTGCCAAATTAAAACTTTTTCTTGAATTATCTTTTGTGGCGGGAACGAGACTTGAACTGTGTTCTTTGACGTAACCTAATTCAAGAAGAAAATAATAAAGTGCGGAAAAGTAAAGCAAAGAAGCGGTACACTACGTGGGAAAACCATCCAGGCTCGAATGGGTGTAAAAACGACGACCTACTCCCTAGTAGGATTTCAACTTAACTTCACTGAGCACGAGTCAGTGAATTGCAACCCCGGCAATCCAAGACCTACCCTTAATCCTTACAAGTTCCTAACTTTGTATAAACTACCTTAGTTTAACAAGAAGAACTTCTAATATAATTACAAGAGAATGAAAACGAGAATTAGATCAAAACAAGTTAAATGATTCCTACAAGTTGACACCTACACCTAGACTATAGCAGACGAACTAGGGGACAATCTCTAGCACCGGTCCTTTCTTCGACTTGAATGCCAATTGAATGCCAAAGAACAATGGATTTTGCTAAAGATTCTTCACGGCGAATGCCAAGCTTGGACATGGTGAAGCCTCTTTATTTATAGTACCCGAATGTACCAGTTGTCCCTCAACCAGAGAAGGAAGCTTTAGACTCTTTTCCTTATTTGAAAGATCTATTTGAAAGATCTTGTTGACTCCTTCTAGGATTCCACAATCTCTTACCAAATATTCCCTTTCCTTTTCAGCCCACACTTTAATTCTTTCCTTAGAAAAAGAATTTCCTTATAGAGTGCTTGTTGAATTTTGGCTCTCTGTTCCTTTTCCTGCAATTAATCAAGGCACTAGAAATCTACAACCAATTAGTAGCCAATTAGTAAATAACACAGGTTATTCGACCAACTTCCAATTTCACTCAATTAGTAACACACGACTTAATATTGTACCAAGTATTAGTTGGCCAGCTATGATAATTATTTATTTTTATAATGTTTCAAGTATATTTTAATTTATCATCAAATATCATTAAAACTAATCCCAAAAAATTTTCCATTTTTAATGATGACAAATATCAAATTTGCTTAAATCATGAGATATGTTGTTATAAGCTTCTAACAGTTAATCAATAATTAAGCACAACCAACAATCAAGCATAAACTTCCCCCTTTTGGCATCAGTGAAAAGGAAACAAGCATAACTAGAAAACAGATTGATTAGAAACAATCCAAGCATTGAACAAGTCGGGACACAAAACAGGAACACTTGACAGAGTACAAGCCAAAACATATTAAAACTAGAAATGCTCAGCACATAGATGGGGTTTAAGAGTTAGGGTTAGAAGGTTGTGTCATAGTAGAGGAGGGAGCAATCGAGGGGGACAAACTCTGAATTAGGGATATTAGGTCATTATGTCTAGCCAGAACAATGTCCTCATTCCAAGCCAGTTGAGCTTTCAATTGCTCAATTTCCAAGCGCAGGTTCTGATTCTCCATCTCCAGATGCATCATAGCAGAGTTCTCCTTGGGAGGTGAGGAACCAGCAGCACTAAAGGAACCATCCACTCCATCCACTTGGAGGGAACCTCTAGATTCATAATAGTCAAGGGCATCATATGTCGAATGGTGCTCTACTGAAGAAAAATTGACTCCCAATTTAGCATTAACAAAAATCTATAAGGAAGTGCAGGATTCTGGCTAACATCATGTACAACCTTGTTGAGATAAGCAATGATCAGCGCAGGAAAATTGATGGGCATTCTACGATCAAGCAGTTTCATTAAGGTCAAGTCCGAATATCAGGCAGTATCCGATGTTGTTGACGAGGAAATAAATTCCTTATCACAAAAGTAAACAGGAACTTGTGATAAAGAGACATTGATCTTTTGAGGACCTTAGACACAGATGTCCTAGAAGGAACACCAGAGAATTTCCTAACAATTCCTAGAGGTGTCAAAGGAGGGGGAAGATCGTGCCATTTGTTCTTCTAGCTAGTAGCAAACCCAGAGCAAGAGATACCCAACAAGGAGCTCAACTTAGTGGAATAAAAAACAACAAGAACATTCCCTACCCTAGACATTCCCTCAAAATAGAAAAATTCTTAAAGAAATCAACAACCTCTGCCTTAGCTACACAAGTATCCCTGTTCGAAAAAATCGATTACCAACCCTGAGCTTCAATTTTCAACCACAAATTGGTCAAGTATGGATCAGAAGAAGGAAACACCATTTTACCTTTCAGCAACTTCCTCTCAGAGAAGGGTTTAACCTTTGATTTGGGAATGCTAGGATTGGGAATAGCAGTGGACCCACCGGAAGAGCTCCGACGAGCCCATGTGCGAAAGGCTGGATCAGAAACATGGGGTTTTTTAGACCCAGACTCCACTTCTTGACTAGAGGGCAAAATTCTCTTTCGAGTACCTTTATTTAGCTCCGATATGGGAACAAGATCATCCGCACTAGCAGAATCAAAAAGAGGTTTTTTTTAGGAGAGTTATCACACACAGCAGAGGTAGAGGCAGTGTCAGTCGAAGCAGAGCATGTCGGAGAAGGAGATTTGGAAACAGAATCTTGAGGGGCATACTGACTTCGGATATTGGAGATTAAAGTTTCCAGATCAATCGGAGCCGATGAGGTGGGGCTCAAACTGCTCACAGACTTCTTTCCAGGTGAAAGCAAGGAAGGGACAATTTCTATAGATGAACTCGGGGAGGCCACCGGCAGTGGGTCAATATGCGGACCCAATGATCCTTCGATCGGAGGCTGTATAATGGAAAAGAGAGGGATCAAAATAGGGTTTTTGGTGCTGGGTATGGGGCTTGCCGGCATAGCAGATAGAGACGAGTTGGTTTGGAATGGTGAGGGTCCAGCAAGATGGGGAGTGGAGGCGTCATGGGAGAGAGAAAAGTTGGGACCGTCGGGGTAGGCGAGAGAGGTTGCAGACATGGTGAGGGAAGAGATGGTGTGAAAACTGATGAGGGAGAAGAACGGATTTGGAAGAAATATGAATGGGAGGGTATGTGAAGAGGTTTTTTGGGAATATCAAAGGTTAGGCAGGAACCTGGGCTGATGGGACGTGATTATGACTGATTGAGTGACTTTTGAGCACTGAAGCTAATAATATAAAATGGAACTATACCTTTTTCGTGTTCCGGTGATTCCATGTGTGTGCCCTTTTTCCTGTTCATGCAAAGATGTTCACAATCAGGAAGAGAAAATTTGACGAAAATACTCCTCAAGACAATCATCATCCATCCATCGTCGGGAAAAGAATTTTTTTTAATTCCAAAGGAAAGAAGATTATGAACAAAATGTTGAGTTAACCTTGATTAACCCAAGCTCCATCCCAATTCTCTTAAATTGTTGTCTAACAAGAGCTTTAGTGAAAATATTAGCAATTTGATTTTTAGTTTTACAAAACTGCATAGATATAAGACCTTTTTCAATATTGTCCCTTAGGAAGTGATGTCTAATATCTATGTATTTTGTCCTCTTATGCTGACAGGGAACTTTTGCAACATTTATAGCACTTGTGTTATCACAGAAGATAGGCACAGTGCCCATATCAAACCCATAATCCCTCAATTACTGTTTTATCCACAGCAGCTGAGCACAACAAGAGGTAGCAACAATATATTCAGCTTCAGCTGTGGATAGGGCTATGGAATATTGTTTCTTTGTAGCCTAAGAAATTAAACATGAACCAAGAAAGTGAGCCATACCTGATGTGCTTTTATTGTCTGTAAAGGTACCTGCATAGTCAGCATCTGCATAACCTACTAAATCAAGATTACCTCCTTTGGGATACCACAGACATAGATTATTTGTTCCCTTCAAGTATCTTAGAATACGCTTAACTACAGTCAGGTGAGATTCTCTAGGAGAGGATTGAAACCTTGCATATAATCCAACACTAAACATAATATCTGGTCTGCTAGCAGTTAGATACAGAAGAGATCCAATCATACCCCTATAGCTTTTGTCACATACTAGATTTCTGTGTTCATCATTATCTAGCTTAGTGGCAGTAGCAATAGGTGTATCAATTGGTTTAGTAGAATCTATGTCATATTTCTTAAGCAATTCCTTAATGTTATTTTTGTTGATGGATCATTGTTTCATTCGAAAATTATTTGATTTGTAAGCCTAAGAATAAGTTAAGCTCACCCATCATACTCATTTCAAATTCACTACTCATCAACAAAGCAAATTCATTACACAAAGATTCATTTGTTGCACCAAAGATAATATCATCTACATACTTGTACAACCAACAATGAATCCTTTTATTTGTTTTTTAGAAACAAAGTGTTGTCAATTTTCCCCCTAGAAAAACCATTTTCCATCAAAAGTTTTGAAAGACGCTCATACTAAGCTCTAGGAGCTTATTTCAATCCGTATAAGGCCTTATCCAATTTTAAAAAATAATTAGAAAATTCAAGATTTTTAAAGCCAGGAGGTTGACGGACATATACTTCTTCCTTCAGTTCTCCATTTAGGAACTCACTTTTGACATCCATTTGGTAGAGGGTGAATTCCATGTAAGCAGCAAAGGCAATCAGCATTCTTGTTGCCTCCATTCTTGCAACTGGTGCAAAGGTTTCTTCATAATCGATGCCTTCTTCTTGGTTATAGTCCTGGACCACCAGACAGGCTTTGTTCCTGGTGACTGTTCCCTGTTCATCAAGTTTATTTCAAAACACCCACTTTATTCCAATTACAGTCCGTCCCATTGGTGGCGGTTTCAGGTGTCATACCTTGCTCCTTTCGAATTGGTTGAGCTTCTCTTGCATAGTCATTACCCAATCTGGATCCTGCAAGGCTTCACGATAATTTTTAGGCTCAATATAAGATAAGAAAGCAGAATAAGCACGTTTCTAACAGAGGCCCTGGTTTGAATTCCCTTATTCAGATCAGTTATTATTTGATCAAGGGAATGAGAACTTTGGTGCTTCCAGGGCCTCAAAATCAATTCTTGTGGATTGCCATTTTGTGTTTCAGGAACATGGTCAGATGATGTTTCTCCCCCCGTCTTCTTCTGGACCTACCACTGTCTCAGGATTTGTTCCACCTGAATTTTTCAGTTCCCGCCTTGGTTCTGAGGGAACTTTCAAGGAGTCTGTTTCCAAGAGCGTTCCTTCATTTTGAGTTGCAGAACTTACCTGGTAGGTTGAAGATGAAACTAACCCGATTTCAAGTTCCTCCTCATTTTCCCGCAAGTCTGTCTCAACAAAAATGTTAGACTCATCAAAAATCACATGAATGCTTTGTTCTTTTATTAAACACTTTGTATGCCTTGCTGTTTGAAGAGTATCCAAGGAACACTCCTTCATCACTCCTTGCATCAAACTTTTCTAAGGCAATTTTTTCATTATTATGCACAAAACATTTGCTACCAAAGGTTCGCAAGTGTTTGGTACTCGGTTTCCTACCTTTTAAGAAGTCCGTAAGGAGATTTATCAAGAAGTGACCTGATCATGCATCGACTAATTATATAACAAGCCATATTTACTGCTTCAGCCCAAAAACTCTTAGGAAGACCACTAGCGATTAGCGTTGTTCGACCATATCTTCTAGTGTTCTATTTTTTCTTTCAACAATCCCATTTTGTTGGGGAGTTCTTGGGGCTGAGAAATTATGATCAATTCCATATTTAAAGCAAAAAGCAGTGAATTTAGCATTCTCAAACTCCGTGCCATGATCAGATTGAATACTTATTATATCCAAACCAAGAGTTCGTTAAATCCTTTTTGCAAACACTTTAAACATGTCAAATGCTTCACCCTTAGAAGATAAAAATAATGTCCATATAAAGCAAGAGAAATCATCAATAATTACCAGAACAAATTTCTTACCTCCACGGCTAACTACTCGCATGGGTCCAAAGAGATCCATGTGAAGTAATTCAAGTGGCTTGGAGATACTTATTACCTTTTTGGACTTGAAAGATGATCTGATTTGTTTTTCTTTAGCACAAGCATCACACACCTTGTCATCTTTAAATTTTGTTTCAGGAAGACCAAGAACAATGTTTTTTAAACAAGTTTATTTAGTAATGAAAGGCTTACATGACCCAATCGCTTGTGCCAAAGAAGAACATCATCATCTAGAACACTCAAATAAGTTAATTCATTTTTAGAAAGCGACATGATACATGCTTTATAAACATTACTATGTCTCTTTCCAGTCAAGATAATTTCCCCAGTCTTGTTAACAACTTTGCAATCAAGGGAAGAGAAGAACACAGTGTTCCCTCGATCATAAAATTGAGAGATGCTCAGCAAGTTGGGTTTCAGCCCTTCAACCAAATATACATTATCAATAAAGTGAGAGAGTGACTTACCAATCTTACCTATTCCCACTGTGCCTTTCTTTCCTCCACCAAAGGACACAGTTCCTCCATTGAAGGCTGTTAGTGAGAGAAAAAGTTTTTTGTTACCTGTCATGTGTCTGGAACAACCATTGTCAAGATACTATTAGATAACTATTCTTAATTTTGCAGGTTAATTTACACTATGAAAATAAATAACTTAATTTTTTTAATGTTTAATTATGTAATTAATACTTATTGATCGTAATTTGTTTGACATGACTTAATACTTTTAGATTATTATCATTTTCATTATAACTTATTAATTATATCAATATTTATCTTATGCGACTTTATTATCTTCTTTGTTGAATATTTTATCACAATATCATCACTCATCTCATATTTTGTGTTATTTTCTTAACTATGAACATCTTAAATAGTTATATGTTACTAAAATTAAAGAAATATTTCAAGTATAAGTTATATGTTTTATATGGAGACTTTATCGAAAAAAACCTGAAAAAACTCAAAAAATTCGATAAATTCAAATAACTGGGGAACTTCCACTCTCTCCGAAAATTCTCTATAAAAACCCTAGATTTCAAGCCACCGGATACTGCCGCATATGGACAACATGGCCACTGGACAACCATCAACGACAATGGTTGCCCAGTCTCTCTAACTGCACCACCCAAAATACCCACCCCTACTGAAATAGCAGTAACCTAAGGATTGGATTACTCAAAAGTGGTGAAATCGGATATGCTGAACAAAGTACGAACGTGCCATAAGGAGAATTTGCCTTCGATTACATTGATGCATGGAGAACCGTATTTAAAATGGTCAGAATCAGAGTTAAATACTATGAACATCATTGAGAATCTACAACATGTCATAGTTGAAAAATTCTTATATAGATGGCTGGAATTGGAGGAACTATGTATCATCATCCCAACACAATGTAATATAAAGGGAGATTGCCAAATCTGCTATTTTAGAAATCGTTACATACTAATTAGACTGAGCTTGAAAGAGAATTTCATTAATTTAAAATCAAAGGTTGCCTTTTACATTAAGTCCAAGGATGGAGCATCATACCAAATGAGACCACTAATCTCTGATGCGAAATTTAGTCTAGAGAAGGAAACAACAATGACAATGACATGGATATCTTTTCCTAATCTGCTTCCCACATACTCCGTGAAGGAGTCTCTTTTATCTTTGGCTTCGGCATTGGGAACCCTCATTCATTTAGACATGGCTACAATCAATAAAATTAAACCTAGTTGCGCTAAAGTTAAGGTCTTAGTGGATCTAATGTCTAAGTTCCCATATCACATTATGATGGATATTGAAGATGAAGCTATTGGATCAACAAGGACAATTAGAGTTAACATCCAATACGATTACTTATCAAAGTATTATAAAGAGTGCAAACTACAAGGACACACCATTCATGAATGTAGAATAGTATATCCAGAACTGATAAGAAACAAGGGGGATAATTTTGGAGATGCAAAAAGTGGTGGAAGGGAGGTCTATACTGACAATGCTGGAAAGGACCTCAACAAAGAGAAAACCAAAGACATAAGGGGAGGAGGAGAACCTATTGGCATCTTTCCAAGAATGCTTACAAGTGGTAAGATTGTTAGAAACCCAAAAGATTGGAATACTATGACTAATAAGAAAGGCAAAGGAAAGGGGATACATAGTGATCATACATGAAAAGATGTGGACAAGGAAACAAAAATAACATTAAGAAATCAATTTGCGGCTTTGGAGGGTAGAGAAACAAGGACCACTGAAGATAAAATAGGGGAGGATGGAGCCAGAGAGGAGTACATAGTTCAAAGTAATAATAGCTCATCTAAAAATGGAGGAAAAATGATAGAAAATAGCAGAAATGCCAAAGTATCAGTTCAGAATCAAGCAAGGAAGAAAGAAAGGAAAATTGAAGCAGATATCACTCACATGAAAAATCACAGAAATGGGATGACCAAAGAAATTTCTGTGATGACCAAAGAAATGAACAATTCAGTAAAGGCTCCTACTGCATATTCTATCACTCAGGGAGGGCCTTCAAGAAGGGAGGAATGTGAGGGAACAGATGAAATTGAATAGACTCACAGGGAGGACAAGAAAGGGAAAGAGAATTTGGCAGAAGGATCAGATGATTCCATGGAGGATGGACTTGAATTAAAAATACAAGAGCAGGGAGCTGAATTAGAGAAAGTAGGCAATGAAACACTCAAAGAAGCTATGGATGGGGAAATGCAACTAGCAGAAGGATCACACTCAGAAGAGGATGAGAGATTAATACCACCAGCAAACAAGAAGAGAAGGATGCAAAAATGGAGAAAAAAAAAGAAAATCATATCAACAACAACATTAGAAGCAATACGAACAGGAACTTCAAGTTGCTACTGTAGAAGACACAAACTCACTTCCTATTGTGGCCTACAGGAGAACTCTCCCAATAAAATCCTACATGAAATTATCACTCATCATATTGGGGATAAGGAACAGGATGAAGTGGGTGAACAAGAGACAGGGGACATGCCAGAAGATAAAGACGAAAGGGAAAATCAACTTGTTATGGATCAAATAATAAAGGATGATGGGTTATCCCCTAAATCCATTATTAAAGGAAGGAAAGGGAAAACTAGGGTTGAAAACCTAATGCCGACTAAAAGAGGGACCAAGTCAAGTATTAAATAAATCTTAAAACTCTATTCTGGAACATTAGGTCTGTGAAAACTCAACAAGCTTTCCACAAAGTCCAAATGTTAAATAGACATCATAAGCTCTCTATAATTGCTTTGATGCAGCCATTCTAAGACTCAAGATACATACAAAGATACAAGAGAAGGTTGGGGATGCAATATACTAACTACAACCAAAATGGAAAGATCTGGTTCTTTATTCAGGAGGAGGTTCAGGTGGAGATACCGGTAGATACTAAACAATAAATTACTATGAAGCTGGTATTCCAACAAATTGGTAAAGCCTTAATTACCACCATAGTCTATGCCAAATGTAATACTTTGGAAAGACTAGAACTTTGGAAATACCTATATAGATTGTCTGATAGTATAAGCATGCCATGACTGGTTGGAGGAGATTTCAATGTTATAATGAATGAAGAAGAAAATATAGGGGGTTGCCTGTACGCCCTCATGAGTACGAAGATGTTGTCTAAACTCTTGTGAGCTGTTAGAAGTTAATTTTAAACAAAGTTCTTTTACCCGGTGGAATGGAAGAACAAATAATGAATGCATCTTTAAGAGATTAGAAAGAATGGTATGTAATCAAGAGTTTTGGGAGTCCTTTGGGAAAACCAACATAGAGCATTAATCCAGGACTAGCTCTGACCATGCTCCATTGTTTTTAACATCTAATAACACTACCACTCGGGTAACAAAACCATTTAGATTTCTTAAATTCTAGACAAAGGAGAAGGAGTTTCTGGGGGTGGTGAAGGAAAGTTGGGTGGATGATCAGGGAAAACACATATTTATACAATGGAAGTGGAAAGTGAAGAAACTAAAGCAGCATTGTCTAGATGAAGCAGAGATCATTTCGGAGACTTATTCAAATAGATAGCTATCAAGGAAGAGATTGTTAAGTAAAGAAGAAACTATTTGAAGGATGCCCTAGTGGGCATAACAGTACACTACTCCAAAAGGCACAGACTGAGATGAAGGCCTACATGCATTATGAGGAGGAATATTGGAGATAAAAGGCTGGCATTGATTGGTTCATAGAAGCGGATAGGAATACTAGATTATTTCATAATTTGGTAACTGAAAGGAGAAAGAGACTTTCAATTGATAAAATTCTAAAAGAGGATAGAGAGTGGATAGAGGGCACAGAGCAGATTGCTACTGAAGTTCCCTTTTTCAAGGACCAGTTTAAGGGGGGAAATGGATACTGAAGGGGAACCATTGGTACAACATATACCTAAGAGTATTACATATGAGTATAATAGGAGATTAAATAGGATACCTTCTATGGAGGAGGTGGAAAAGGTTGTTATGGAGTTGAATAGGGATAACACCAATGGACCAGATGGACTGATAGGACACTTCTACAAAAAATGTTGGGACATTATAGGTGAAGATGTATATAGAGTGGTTAAAGCTTTCTTCGAAGGACATTCATTACCAAAATCTATCACTCACACTAACTTGGTGCTAATTTCCAAGAAGTTCACAGATTTGAGGCCAATTAGCCTAAGTAACTTCTTAAATAAAGTTATATCTAGGCTATTGCATGACATACAGGAAGACCTACTCCTTGCCCTCATTTTTTAGAATCGGGCTGGCTTTGTGAAGGGAAGGAATATCATAGAGAATGTTCTTTTAGTCCAGGAGATTATTTCTTACATTGGTAAAAGAGGAAAACCAGTTAATGCATTAATAAAGCTTGACATGTCTAAGGCCTATGAAAGGGTATCTTGGAATTTCCTCATATGTTTGTTATAAAAAATGGGCTTTAATACCATTTTTATGGACAAGATTTGGATGCTTCGAGCGAATAATTGGTATTCAATTCTCATTAATAGTCAGGCTTATAGGTTTTTTCATTCAACTAGGGGGGTTAAACAAGGGGACCCTCTCGCCCCAACCCTCTTCATCTTAGCTATTGAAGTGTTAATAAAATCCTAAATGCTCTGTTTTATAGTAACACTTTCAAGGGATTTGGAATGTCAAAATGGAGCTCAGAGATTAACCATTTATCTTATGATGATGACACTATAATTTTTGTATCTACAACTAAGACCTCTCTCGAGCAAGTCATGAGGACAGTTGGGGATTATAAGACTTGGTCAGGTCAAAAGGTAAACAGGGAGAATTTTTTTTTCTTTATGCATCAAAAAGCAGCAACGCAAATAGTCCAGAAGGTAGAGGAGATCACTGGTTTTTCTAAGGGGAATTTTCCCTTATCCTATCTTGGGTGCCCCGTTATATATGCTAGAAAGAGGAAAAACCACTATTCATAGCTCATCAAAAAAGTGAAGAATAAATTACAAGCTTGGAAAGGTAGAATTTTATCAATAGGGGGCAAAGTTGTATTGATTAACAGTGTCCTGCAAAGTATTCAATATATCTGTTATCTGTAATCAACCCCCCCAGAATGTGTTATTCATGAGGTACATAAACTGTTTGCAAGATTTTTTTTGGAATACGAAGAAGGAGAAGAAATAAGCACTGGGTTTCCTAGGAAAGTTTATGTTTACCAAAGGAGGAAGTGAGGGAATTGGTTTTAGATCAATTTTTGATGTAAATAAAGCATTGTCAGCTAAACTATGGTGGGTTTTTAGAAACATAAAATCTTATGGGCAAATTATGCATGGAACAAATATTGTACGAAATACAGACCACAGGTTGTAGAGTAGAAAGGAGGGATCAAATCTGGAAGCATATGCTGGAAGCTAGGAAGGAGTTTGATCAAATGATATGGTGGGATCTTAAGTGTGGGAATGCTAGTGTATAATATGAAAATTGGACCAAACTAGGTGTATTATAATATGTACTACCACTGAGCTATAGAGTAGATTAAACTGTGGAGGATGTGAAACAATTAATGGAGAATGAGAACTGGGATAGAGAATCACTATGACATATTTTCTCTCAAGAAGTGGCAGATCATGCCATACATGATATAAACTATGTGAAAGAATATGAAGAATGGGACAAGCCATGGTGGATGCTTACCTCATCTGAAAAATTCACAGTCCGTAGTTCTTGGGAAAAGGTGAGACAGAAAGGGTTTAAAGATAAAGACTTTTCCAATATATGGGTAAAAGGTGTGCCATTCAAGGCGTCCTTTTTTCTATGGAGATTATGGAAGCTGAGAATTCCTATAGGAGAAATTATGGACAATATTGGTATAACAAATAATTCTCAGTGGTACTAATGTGTTAATAATGTCCAGGAAACAACAAATCATATTTTCCTAACTTTAAATGTAGCTTCAAAGGTCTAGAAATATTTTGCATATGTTGCGGGGATACAAGGTCCATTTATTCTGTTAAGACCAATACTGAGTAAGTGGTAAAATGCAGGTAGCTCCCAGAAAACTAAGACACTGATGCAAACACTTCCTGCACTCATATTATGGCAACTTTGGAAGAGAAGGAATGCTTTGAAATATGGAGAGAAGATGTCTGTATTTAAGTTAATTGTGGAGATAAATAGACAGATATGCTTGTTAGCTAAATTTAGATATTCTTGGATGAAAGATGCCAAATCAGTGACCCATGCTAGTGAAATTCATAGATATATATACCCCTACTATTAGATGTAAGGTGGTCTATTGGAAGAAACCTAGGGAAGAGACTTACATTTGTAACACGGATGGAGCTTCAAAAGGCAATCTTGGGCCAAGCTCCTATTCCTTTTGTATAAGGAATCATAATGGGGACTTGGTGTATGTTGAGGCAAGAAACCTACCAATTGATAGTAACTTAGTGGATGAAGCCAGAGCCATGGTTGCAGGTTTAGAACACTGCATCTCCCACTAGTTGATGTCAGTGGTGATACAAATTAAACGGACTCCCTAACTATGAAAAAGATGTTAGATAGAATTTGGGAGGTGCCTTGGAGTATCGTGATGGAAGTGAAGAGGTTTAAAGTCCTGAAAGAAGATAGAGGTGAAAATGAAAATGTTATGGTGCAACACATCTATAGAGAAGGGAACACACTGGCAGATTATTTTGCTAACCTAGTTGTTCATTTTGTAGGTACAGTAAAATACAACACAAACCAGGAGGTCCTAGCAGAGGGGAAGAAGATTATTATCATGGAGAAAAATCAAATCCCTAATCTAAGAATCAGGCAATACCAAAACAAAAGAGGTATCGAAATAAACAACAATACAATCAATGATGCAAGATGGACAGGAGCACAAGATATAGAAAAAAACAGCTAAGATGAAAGTACAAGACACATAACATAATCCAGAGTAACGAATGCACAGATCGGAATACTTTGAATCAAGATACATAGTTCAAAAGATAAATAAATACAACAGAGAAATTATAGACCACAAACATGCGATAAGTGAGAGAGTTACTAGGAAATCAATCTTTAATAGTGGTATTAGCTCTTTGTGAGCTCAATGTTCGGTCTGTTTCGCAACTACACGCAAGTGCACGTGGTCGAACAAGTAGTAAAATGGCTAAAGTAAGCCAAGTATCGATTCCACAGGGACTGGACCAAGGTAATAATCGAATTAAGTATTAATGAACTCTAACTCTNAGAAGTTAATTTACCAAAAAACCCTTTAGAAGTTGATTGACTATTTTGTCCTTCACAAAATTGACCTTCTGTTGGATGAAATAATTTCACCAATTAAACTATTAATGAAGAAAATTATTTCATCTCTCAACATTTATTTTTGGATTGTTACTGTACAAAGCTTTCAAATTATTATCTCTAATATTAGTCTTTAATTTCTCAGCTTTTATTTTTTGTTCTTTTGAGTTTCAATTGAAAGTATTGCCTTATCATATTCCTTGTTACTTTAGAAAGATACACAACACAATGTCAAACAACTATCATTTTATTTTCTTTGCTTATTCTTTTTGGTAAGAATTCTCTATTTCCATGAAAATCATTTCTTTTTTTTTGTTTTGGATAAAACATGAGAATTTATTGCTTGTCTTCTTATTTGATACATATTGCTAAGATAAATCTATTTTATTTTCTTGTTATATAAGTTTAATTTTGCTTATTGCTTGCTATTTAGGGGCTCATATTTAATGAGATAATATATAAATATAGAAATCGTTTGATTCAAAATAAGATTATCCAATAATTATAATTTTAAAATTATAACCATGATATATAATTCTATAATTTTGATATANCTATAATTTTGATATAAATTTTATTGCTTTTAACTAATACCCATAATCGAATATTAAAAACCTTTAGTTCTGAATTTTATATTGTGATAAATTTCCTCTCAAATTTATCATAAGTTTGAATCCTATATTCAAGATTGTTAATAATTTGTTTCTCATTAATTACACATTAATTTGGTCTTTTTACAGATTTCGTCCTCCTATCAATGAAGTTCTCTATTTTTGTTCGTAATCATGTTGAGAGAAAGATGTTGTAGAAAAGTGAAAATTTTCTTGACATTAAGGAGCGGAGCGGTTGTGAAATGGTGATTCTCCCTTTTCTATTGAAGAAGAAAGAGTCTCCTTCCCCACCATTCTGGTCCATTATCAACATACAAATTTCAAAATCAAAATTTAATTGAAAAATGGAATGAGTAGATAATACCTAGAAGATTGTAGAAAAAAGTGTTTAGAAGATTGTTCCATATAATTTGCACCATTATTATTTCAATAGTATCAATGTTAAAATTTGGTTGAATTCCATTTGAAAAATTTCTCCTCATTGTTAAACTTAAATACTTTTGCATTACAACTATCTATTTTATTTAAATTTGCTTCCTAACTCAATTTAGTTATTTAATTTACGTGTTATTATGATATCTAATAATTTTACATTCAAGAATAAGTTATTTGAATAAGGATTATTTATCAATTTGCGTTGTACTTTTACCCTTTAGATTTTCAATATCTCATTTTTACACATATTTTAATATATATATATATATAGTTTTTAAAAGTCTATNTATACTGATTAAGAATATGGTGGCATGCACGTGTATAGTATAAATCTAATCATTTTTCTATCTATCATACTTATTCTAAAAGTGGAAACCTTTTTAAAAAAAAAGAGGTTTGAATTACCAAAATATCCATCTAAAATTAAAAGGTCATTTTACCCTTCATTTAAATACTATTTTTATAATATCTTTGTCTTCAAAAATAAATATACAATAATTAGTTAATAAAATATTATTACAATGAATCTGATAAACAAGAAGACATTAGCCTGGAGTTCCTGATCTTGAAAATTCTCTTTGTTGCTATTAAATATGGAGAATTTGAGAAGTTTTTTTGAAATTTGGATAACTTAATATAAATTGTAGTTAATCGATCAATTTAATATAAAATTATGTTCATGTACTAATTAAATGCCACTTATTATTACTTACATATAGTGAAAAAAATTGAGATAATAAAAATAGTTTTTAAAAAATAGTAAAATCAAGAAAATGTGGTAGTAATGATAATCACAAATGTGAAAGTTGTTCACGTACTAGCTATAAATACGGTCATTTTGACTTTTGATTATCTTGTAAAATTTGTGCCTTTTTACATTCGAAAGAATGAAAATATAATGAATAGTATACAATTATTTCATCTGTTATAGAAAATCATTAAATGATTAATTAAATTTAAATTAATTTCCAATTTATATAAATGAACTCTTAAAACAATAATATTTACATGTATTACCACTAAAAAACTTACATTATATTAGAACTTTCCTAGAAAAAAATAGTAGAAGAATCATATTGAAGTTGCAGTTTTAATAGATAAGTTCATTTTTTGTGTTTATTACTTTCTTGAATATTTATTAAATTATTTATTGAATTTATTCAAGTTTTGATTAGGAGAAATTTCCTATCTTTTGGAATGAAATTATGCCCTTTTGAGTTTATTTCTTTAGTAATTAT
>JACEIK010000596.1:129510-139579 GCA_018107945.1 Datura stramonium
ATCAAACGATTATATATTACTCTCCTTCGTCCCTCTCTGTTCTTACGTTTTCTGGAAATTATTTTTAAGGAAATAACATCACAAACCGAAGTGGGGGCTTATATACTTGGGCCTGGACAGGCCCAACGTGTCACGGAGCCAGCTCGGTGGCCCCGCCTCCGTGACACGGCGCCATCGCGGAGGGGCTCTGCCTCGGCGCCTCCCGTGGTGGTTCGACAGGATCTTCGTCCGATCTTTTCCCGGGCCTTTTTCTAGCACGTATGACTTTCAAATATGCTTAACTAACGTGCGAGTAGGCCATCTAGATGTCGGAAATCTTACGGGGTGTAACAACTTTGTTGTCTTCGCTTGCTGATTAAACTTTCTAAAGCATCCTCTTCAAATCTTCATATCTTACAATCTTCTATCTCTTCTTAATGTTTTATCCAATCATGTATTCTTCAGGAGACACTAATCTCAAGCTCGTAGTAGACATGATAGTTCCTAAGTCTTGATTTTTTTCCTTGATACTGTCAATAGTGTCGGAGCTCTCAACCTTGAGGGCAACAGTCTTTTCAATTAAGGTCTTAATAAAAATCTGCATGTCACCTCAATGAGGTAGAGAGTGGACTCCATGTGGATATTGTAGTCAATTAATATAAATCCCTTCTCGAGTTGCTTTCTAGTGAAGAGCAAACCTATGCTGATTTGGAGGGATGTATCCTTTGTCTTCTAAGGTCTAGAAGCATTCTTAGCAAAAAATATTTATCTTATTTTGTTTGTAATACATCTTGGGCCTTTTTGTATCTTTTTCTAGAGGAATGACTTTTTTTGTAAACATGTAATTTTATATATTTTGGGCCTTTTCGAGCCTATATTAATAGAAAAATATCTCTTGTTTTAAATACTTTGTGTATGCTCAGAGTTTTCATTTAATTTTTCATTCATTCAACTCTTTGAACCTATTTCTCTGTGTGGTTCTTAACTGGATCTATTTTTCTCTCTGAATGTTTTTTGCGAGTGTTTGCCTATTCGAGGCTTGTTTTGAAATTTTTTATCATAACTCATTCGAGGGTAGTAACTATCCGAATTTACTAAGTGGGGACAAATCAAAATAATTTGAACTTTGAACTTATTTTTCATTCGGGATCTAAGATCGACCGATTTCAGAGTTACTTGATCTCTATTGTGACTTCATGAGTAAGGCCCCTTGTGAAAATGGTGCTTATGAGTAGAACTGTCTCATACTCATTTTTTGACACATAATAAATCAAATCGACTTTAAAGCGGGACTTAGATGAATTAGGATAAATATGCAAGAAGAGCTTTGTGTGAACTCATAGCATTTAATTATCATAAGTCAAAGAGATTTAATTATATTAGTTGTGTTTATATTGCTTTTTTGGGTCAATCGAAAGCTATTACATATTATGAAAAATAATATGCTATGAGATGTGCTCATTTTGTTGTTTGAGGAATTCAGTTGGCATTCTTTCTCCTTTTAGGACTTAATAAAGTAACCCTTTATCCTTTGCTCAAGATGATCGAAGGTAACTCCCCTCTTAATGATTCTCAATGTCTTCATATTTTGAAATTCGAATTTATGAGTCCTGCCAGTCCCCAGTGTTTAGGCACACCTTGAGATGTTGGAGATTTTGCCCCTATGAGTCCCTAGTGTTTGAACGCACTTTGAGATTTCGGAGTTTCAGCTCCTGTTGGTCCCCCATATTTGGGCATGCGATGGAATTATGGAGTTCCAGATCCTGCTAACTCTCGACAATTGTGGATGCCTTGGGGATTCAGAGTTCTTATCATATCAGATTATTCTTTTCATGACTACATTTTTTGGATGTTTTTGTCAAAAAAAAACAACACGAATTCTTCTGGATTCATAATACGCTTGTTGTTGCCTCATTAAAAACCTTGCTATTGAAACCTAATTGGGACACAAATTGGGCTAGCAAAAAGTATACACCATGTATTTCTTGAACTCGGCTCCCCTGCAGTCATCTTTTCTTAGCTATAATATCATTTTAGGTGATTCACATTCCGATTGCTTTATAACCAATACCATCTAGGTTGGCTAATAGATAAGCTCCTTCGCTGGTCACGCCAATGATCATATATAGACCTTTTCAATTTGAATTCATCTTTCCTGCTTTCAGATCTCGAGTGTAGAGGGTGACCCTCTGCAGGATTAGATCTTTTTTTTTGAAGTAACAGAGTTTGATCCTTTAGTTACAATAACTTTTCGTTCTCTATTTTTGGACAGCATTCGAACTAACGCTATCTCCCACCGCCCTTCAAGTAAATCCAATAAAGAGAACAAGGCTTCGTCATTCCCAACCTCTTCAGGTTGCTCAAACCTTCATCTCAGTTCTCCGACTATATATGAGTGAAAAAGAAGTTTCTCTAATACTGACTGTTGTGTGCCCAAAGCTCTCCAGATAGTTCATCGACCCAATTCCCTTAACATTTTCCAGCGTTTTTTTAGGCTTGCTATCACTATTTTGTTAATTGACTTAGCTTGGCCATTGGCGCGTAGGTGGTACAGTGAGGACTGTGATTCTTTTAATCTTCAACCTTGAAGGATTTTAGTGACCTTGGAGCCTTCATTAATAATTAAATTAACTTAGTACTTGGGTATTAAAAAATGATAGCCTATTGTTTATTGAATAATACGAGCAATTCTTATGTTGGTTATGAAATATTATTTATGTTACAGAGGGTAATTCCGATAGATTAAAACAATCCCTCGTTCCTTTTTTCTCCTTAATTAATTAGGGAGTGATCCACGTGATACACTTGTAGCCTGATAGTCATTGACTTTGGCTAAAAAGTCTTTCAAAACTTTACACTTGATTGAACGATCACTCTCAAATTATGGTATTTTTCTAATTAATTCAAGTTGGGTTTCATATCTTTTGTATGATTATTATTTCCTTTCTTTTACCTATTCGAGGCAGTTAATTTAGTTTTAAGATTTTGTCTCCCTAAGTTGCAAGTCATATGTTTTCTTCCTCGGTAATCATAATATCCTGTACAGCTCATTTAAAATATTAATATATGCTTCTCATGCTTAGCTTCATTTTCCTTTTTTCTCACTTGTCTAGTGTGAAATAAAATCGGATATCTAATCACTTAATTATTTATATTTATTTAATTAATTAATAATCAAGTTACATGTCTAGATTTTATTTATTCGCTTTTAAGTAATAAAATAATTTTGCATGCTTAATCACTTAGTCATGTTAGCTTAATAAAATCAATAACNAATGGTGAATTGAGTGGATTGTTATTCTCTTCATTTTAATGAGTTTTAGGTAATAACAAATTTGACAAAGATCCACATTTGTGAATCTCAAAAGGTACCTAACATTTCCTTTTTGAGGTAATTTTAAATCTTACCCTATTTATGATTACGTAGGCAAAAAATAGGTCTAAATCAATTAGTTTAGTAATATAGTACCCCAATACACCTTAATCCATTAGGTGGTGAATCTTTTCTTTGCAACGACCCATCCGATTCACCACAAGCGTGAGAATTAAAATAAATAAATAAATTTATGAAAATGATTTTATTGTTATAATAAAAAGATTTGATAAAGGTTAGTATTAAATGGACATGATTAAGAATTTAAGTGGGCCCAGGCAGGCATAACTGCTGCAGCGGACAACTTCTCGCCTTAGCGGACCACTATAGTGAAGAAGTCATCGTGCAGTGGATGACGCTGACAAGAACACCATGCTTTTTAGTCTATTTTAAGACCTATTTCCTATTCTAACAAGGCTAGTTATTAAAAATGTCTTGGGATAAAATTTTTGGAGATTTTAATCAAGAAAAGAAAAGGGTGGCCCTAAAAGAACAAGACTCCACCATCCTCCCCGAAAACTTTCTTCAAGAACGAGACTCCATAAATGTCTAGGCAATAGCTTGGCGTCCCGGTAGGTTATGGATTACCTTGAGTTAGACTTTGATTAGCAATTTGTATATATGTGTAGAATTGATAAACATACAAGTATATTATTATAATGCTCGTACAAAATGATAAACTGGACAAAGTCTAACGTTGAAAGAATAGTTCCTTAGGGGATAACATAACTATAAAAACAACTCAATTATATTATTAGTTCTAGGAGATTAAGGTGGTAAGAACCAGTTTGGGACAATATCGATGTGCATATTTTGTTTGTGTTTTCTCTGTTGTGGGGAGAGGATGACCGGTAATAAAGACTACTGACTTTGAAAGGAATTCGAAGGAAAAAAAGAACATAGTAGTGTAGACCTATAATTGATTAAATAATGAACTAACCCATGTTGAAAAATAATAAATATTGTATGTGTTGTATTAGTTTCTAGTGAGATGGTAGTTATGATAGGAACGATGATATGTCCCCGAGTAAAATCACTTTACAAACAAAAATCGTAATATTATTATAATAAGTTATGATATATGTAAATAGGAGTATTGAAGGAGTAACTTCTTATAGAGCCATGATTAGAATGATGTAATTGATAAATAATTGAGATTATTGTTGTATATACTTATTCTGTGATGGTAATTATCGTGACTTAGCACTGTTATGTGAGTTAATGCTGGGCAATTTATAATATTGCAAATATAATAGCTAAGTTGTTTCATGAGATGATTGATTTGAGAACATATTAATATATGCTGGTAATGTTTGAGCGATACACTATTATTTTGAGATGAGAGGCTCATGTCCAAGGGGAACATCTGGACGAACGACTACGAGTGTGATGATTGAGTAATATACCATTAATATAAGATAAGTGTATGTGCCTGGGGTGAGCATCCGAACGAGCAATTTTGATATAAGTGGCTCATGTCCGAGGTGAGCATTCGAACGAGCAAATGAGTGGGAGAAGGTACCATATCGGTACAATACATGAATTTCTAAAGTCCCCTGCAAGTCTGGATTGGAAGGTATGTATGTACAGATGAGTGATAAATGTGTAATTGATATGTGATTAGGTTGATACAGAAAAGGAGATTGATGAGGTACAAGACTATTCAGCTGTACTTCGGTATGGACATGATCCCATTGACTTGATTTGATTTATTTTATAAGTGCGAGATTTTTGAAATGTTGTTGAGGCCTGTTTTAAAGGAGTTATACTTCCTAGGTGGGTTTACGTGAAATTTTTGAATACGATTGCTTGAGATGAGTATTGTTGATTATTAATCTATACCGACTATGTATGTACATGATAGATCTAAATGCTGGGTTGGTCCTGATTATAGGGATGGTCTGGTAAAAGTTCTAGGTTTAGGATGATGGTTATACATGAATGGATAATAGGTTTAGGGATGATAATGGTCACGTGTAACGATAATGATACTAGTTAAGTACTAACGGTGATCGACTTCTGTGAGTTATATAAATGATAAGGCATGATTATAAATACTTGTAACTGGAATTAGTCATGTGTGGTAGGGATAGTGAAGGTGTTAGTGTTGGCTTTGGCATGTCATTGATGTACCAGGATGTAAAGATGAATTGGATGGATGAAAAAGGGAAGGGTGCCAAGTTCATACCGAGCTACTGGTTGACAGGGGTACCGCTGCAGCACTGGAATTCTAGTTGTAGCGATCCCATTGCAGCAATAGTGATCTAGAATACTATTTAAGGCTTATGGCTAAGTACCTATTAAAATACAATAGGATTTTTGTTAGTTTGAAGGGTTACGAATCGGTGCCACCAATTATCCAATGATATATTATTATCTTATTTAATATTACTTGTTGGTATTGATTGTAAATAATATTGAATGAACTAATCTTATTCAGTCGATGATGCTTATTGATAACGTTCAAAACTTACCTCCTATCGAAGTATGAAGCGGACGTTGTCAATAAAGAACCCAACAAAGAAGTTGGGGTCGAACCCACAGGGAATAGGAAAGAGCTATACTAAAGCCGGTAAGTGAACTTGTTAGGTAGTTACTCCAAAAAGGTGGTTCTAAAGAAAACAACAATTAAAAACACAGTTAAAGCTTTAGTTGAAATCAAGAATGAAAGATACCTAGGGTTTTATATTCCCCATGGGTTTATAACTGCTTCGGGTATACATACATGATCATCACCAATGCTTACTTGTAGAACTAATAACTTAGGTTCATTCAAATGACCGGCCAGTCCCTATTGAATGACTATACTCAATCACCTAACCAGCTCTCATGAGTGATTGCAAATTAACTGTTATCAATATGTCCCAAATTTAACTATCCTGCGACCACACAAGTTAATACAATGATCATCAAGATCAAGGCTTTGTTGTAGTTCTCTTTTCCTAATCTCTACCTCTCTAGACCTAAGCAAGTAAAGAATTCGGGCATGTTCTAATGTTGTACACCGTTAAGAAATGTTTACGCATGAAGAGAATACAATACAAGTGTTTTGCATTGGTTTTGAATCACTTTTATGTAACCCTAGCTTGTTAATCCACCATGGTTCCCACAACCCAAGCTATGGAGGTTTTAGCCTCTCATAGTTGCAAGATTGTGATTTGTTTGCATAATTAAAGACATGAATCAATACTTACAATTATGGATGAGAGAAAAATTCTTTGTATTAATCAGCAAAATCTTCAACAACAATATGAATGATCAAGAAAAGGTTGATCACAAGTTGAACAACTCAATTCTCACGTCTAAGTCTCTTTAATTTTGTTGCTAATCAACTCTAATTACTCCTAATTGCCTCTAGTCGCCTACCTCTATGAAAATAAAACATAAAACGTATTTGTACAGACATAAAAATTCTTTTCCTAGGCTAACAAGGTGTATTTCCATAACTGAAGCCGCCTACAGCACGACCCATCCTACGATTCATAGCAGGTAGGTATGAATCGTACCTACTTCTCGTATCTCAGTTGGATGGTTGAAATTTGGCTAAGTTTTGAATCTTGGTACAACTCGTACATTGCTCCTGCGATTTGTACTGTGCTATCGTGGCTTGACTCTTAGACTTTGAAACTTTTCTGAAGTTCTTCACGAGTGCTATGGTACGATACGTACCTTCATTCCACAACTCGTACTGTCTATCCGTAGCAGGAGTCAGCCTCTTGTGCAAATATTCTAAATCTTTTCACGACTTCTTCACCATGACGCATACAAGCTTTGAACATCTCGTACTGAGACTCGTATGATACACCTCTTCATCCTAATCCTTCTGAAACTTCTCACAACCAGCAGTACGACTCGTAGAACCTTCCTACGGATCGTACTGTGAACTATGAGTTGAGCCTATTTTGTACACTTTTAGGATATCTTTTGCACATTTTTGCTCCCAAACCAATTTATCCTGTAACCAATAGAAAAGTGCCTTGTATCCATATAAATATACCTAAGTCGATGCTATTTTCTTAGTTTTAAGCGTCGAAAGTGCTGTAATCTCACAGCATATCAACACCCTCAACTTAAGACTTTTACATGTACTCAGGAAAAGAAAGAAAAACTAAGTACGACGCTCAACTAGAAAATAAACCTAGGATACTACATCCAATACTAAACAAAATGTGCACTATACATTTAACACTTTCTAACCCTTTTCCATGAACCAACATCAGCTAATGTATTACAAGCAACCACAAAACATAATAAATAGGGATCAAGACATGTCATCTAGCTATCAACAGGCAATCAAGTTATCACCAATGTTTTTCACACAGACCAGTGGTAAAAGTAAATATAATCCATGTATCCTCACAACAAATAAAGTCCCCACTCATATGTATATAGTGTCAAACATTTCATGAGACTAAACAAGTAAGGCTCTCACCCTCACAAAGAAGTTACAAGTATTATGTATCAGATACCATGGGCTTGCCCTTATTTTCTCTGCTTCAATTTGTCGGATGGTCAAATTAGGATCATTATAGGACTTGAGATGGCTTGTAATGTAGGCTTAGGGCTGGACATGATAAATATGAGATCTTTTTAAGTGAATATCCCTTCCTTGGCACTACATACATTGGCTTCACCCTTCACCTATTTCACCCTTTATTCTTTTTATTGCTTTTCTTCCCTTTCACCTTTTTATGTACATTTGAATGGGTGTGGTGTATTTTCAATTTTTTCCAACATTTTTTTCTTTTGAACTTTCTTTTTCAAGATTTCCAAATTTTTTTCATCTCCTTATTTTTTTTTCACACCACACCTCATTTTTAACCTTTTCTCTTTTCTCTCCCTTTTTCTCGTTCCCACCATTTACACACCCCTACTCTAGCCACCTTCAACTTAGCATTTTTCCTATGTTGAGGTTCACAATATCAAAGGAAGGACCAGGGCTAAAACAGGTTCATTATAAAAAAAAAGGTACGGTTAATTAGTAAATCAAAGAAAAATGGTCTATTAAAGGCTCAAATTGGGATCAACGAAATCATATGATTTTGGTAGGGTTATTTAGGCTAAAAGTGAGCTTCAAAAAAATATCCTATGATCATATCCTAACCAACCATCCTTAGCCTATGCAAAGACCAACCAAGCAAGTTCTAGATCTTCAATACAATACTGAACTAAGTAATACACCTCACTCACTCATGGTACATGACTTATATTCACCTCACCTGTCTAGTTAATATATGGCTTAACAAGGCTTCTTATGCTAATAAACTAAATGACATCAAAAGATCCACAAAAATCATGCATGCCGTCACAAATACATAGCTAATGCATTAAAAAAATTTAAACAGGGTCAATTTTTTTTTAAACTAGTGCATTTTCATTGGTTGATTACTCCTACTTTATTTCCTAATTAAAGAAAAATCACAAACAAAAAATAAAAATCCTAAACAAGCTGGTTCTACTACATAGCATGCTTAAGGGAAAAGAAACACGGAAAGAAAAACCCTCAGACGAATCAAAAATTTCAAAAATCACAAGTACACCTCCTCCCCTTTTTGAAAATTAAACTTCATCCCCAAAATATGAACTATAAGATTATAGGGAAGGGAATATACCTGTGGTTCTCTAGATGCTTCTATCGTCTTGCGGAGGAGGTACCTCCGCTGTAATTGTGGCGCTAGCGATGGCAGGTGCACTCCATGAAGTATCCATATGGGGGGTGGTTACCCCCTCAGTAGTTTTGGATGCTTCAACGGCCTCGTTGTCAATCTAGGCTGAATGTGGCTCACTTGAAGGGTCACGACCACTGACAAGACTAGGCTGAGTCATGGTAGAGCTGCCTGCTCCTCTAGCTCGCTCTGACATATGTGCGTCAAGAGTATGCAGGCTCTCTGCTCTGGCCCGCTTGCGTTCCTTCCTTTCTTTCTTCCTCTTCTTCCTTATACTATCTTCTCTAGCATCCTCAACAACTCTTTTCTTTCCCTTATCTACAACAACTACTATCGGCTCCCAATAAGCTGCCAAGTCAAGCTCCTCATCAAGCTCTGCATCTAAATCTGGAAGAGTGGGAGCTTCTATAACTGTCGGTTGTCGTGATGACAACTCGACTACTTGACTCCGAAGAGCTCCCAACTTCTCACGGAGACTGATGGTGTCTGTATGCTCTGCCATCTTCACATTAAAGCGGCTCTCAAATCCATCCAAGAGAGCATGTAGAGCCTGTTCTGCTACATCTATCTCCGCCTTGACCCATTGCTTTACATTTTCCATTATAGCCTGAATCTTTTGCTCTGCCATGGTCAACCGTTTGGCTAGCTTCTGGAGGAAGTCATGAGGACCCAAAATATGCCTTGCTGGTGTCTAAGTCTGTGAGCTAGGCTGCGGTGAAGCTGAGGTGCTGGGAGCTGACTCTAAATGACCGACATCTGGAGCCGGTGTCTCGCTCTGCTCTTGTAAAGTAGGGACATTCAATTGTGCGTCTCCTACTAGTTGGACAGCTAGAATCACGGTGGGAATCCTGGCTCAGTTATCGAGTTCATCTCATCCCAGATAAGGCCTATGTCTGCAATCCACTGACTTCTAATCAGCCGCTCCTCGCCCTATCGTATTGGCACCCCTGCCTCAGTGCAGAATCTGAATACAAGACTCAGAATGGGATAGTAGTGCTTACCCCCACCTCTCGGTCTCGTATCTCTTTTGCGATGATCCTTGGGATGTTGA
>JACEIK010000596.1:140034-157546 GCA_018107945.1 Datura stramonium
AGCAAGTAAAGAATTCGGGCATGTTCTAATGTTGTACACCGTTAAGAAATGTTTACGCATGAAGAGAATACAATACAAGTGTTTTGCATTGGTTTTGAATAACTTTTATGTAATCCTAGCTTTTTAATCCACCATGGTTCCCACAACCCAAGCTATGGAGGTTTTAGCCTCTCATAGTTGCAAGATTGTGATTTTTTTTGCATAATTAAAGACATAAATCAATACTTACAAGTAGGGATGAGAGAAAAACTTATTTGTATTAATCAGCAAAATCCTCAAGAACAATATGAATGATCAAGAAAAGGTTGATCACAAGTTGAACAACTCAATTCTCACGTCTAAGTCTCCTTAATTTTGTTGCTAATCAATTCTAATCATTCCTAATTGCCTCTAGTCCCCTCTCTCTATGAAAATAAAACATAAAACGTATTTATACAGACATAAAAATCCTTTTTCTAGGCTAACAGGGTGTATTTCCATAACTAAAGCTGCCTGCAGCATGACCCATCCTACGATTCGTAGCAGGTAGGTACGGGTCGTACCTGCTTCTCGTATGTCAGTTGGCTGGTTGAAATTTGGCTAAGTGTTGAATCCTGGTACGACTCATACATTGCTACTATGATTTGTACTGTGCTTCCGTGTCTTGAATCTGAGACTTTGCAACTTTTCTGAAGTTCTTCACGAGTGTTATGGTACGACTTGTACCTTCATTCCACGACTCGTACTGTCTATCCATAGCAGGAGTCAGCCTCTTGTGCAAATCTTCTGAATCTTTTCATGAATTATTCACCATGACTCGTACAACCTTTGTACGTCTCGTACTGAGACTCGTATGATGCACCTCTTCATCCTTAGCCTTCTGAAACTTCTCACGACCAGCAGTACGACTCATAAAACCTTCCTACGAATCATGTTGTGAACTGTGAGTTGAGCCTATTTTGTACACTTTCAGGCTATCTTTTGCACATTTTTACTCCAACACCAACTTATCTTGTAACCAAAATAAAAGTGCCTTATATCCACATAAATATACCTAAGTCTATGCTATTTTCTTAGTTTTAAGCATCGAAAGTGTTGTAATCTCACAGCACATCACTAACCAGTACATGTGTAATACCCCGAAAGCTCTAAAATTAGACCTAGCGTTGAAATGGAGAAAATAGGATTTTCTGCACCAGGTCACATGACGAGTCATCTAGAGACTCGTGAGGTGCACCACGAGTCGCTAGGTGACTCGTGGGGAGGAGGGAAAGCTTGGTTGGATTTCTTGGTTTGGGGGCTAACCACGGGTAAGGCCATGAGTCGTGGTCAACACCACAAGTCGTAATATTAGTCGTGGTCAGAAGTTTGACTCGAAGGTTGAAAGTTTTGACAGTGTTCCTAACAATTCGTCACCATGAGTCGTCGGGTACATCATGAGTCGTGGTGTCCCTCGTGGTGATCAATGAAGGTAAGCTTCTAGTTCTAGTGATGAATTCATACCAGGAGTCGTGGTCAGTGACGACAGGTCATCCAGTCCCTCATTGGGACTGGCAGTGTGTATTTTCCAGCGAATTTACTAAGGACTTTTTCGTAATTTCTAAGTTCCTAAGAGCTACACTACATCATTTTAAGCTCAGATAAGTGTGTTTTAAGAGGGTGTAGTTCATTCTAAATCTATTCCCTTCCATGCATGCAATCCTAGTAGTTCTGAGGGGTGATCAAGCTTATAAGTTCTTCCCCAAATTCCTTTAGGCTCTCAAGAGGGTTGTGAAATCAGATTTCTTTCAGGTATGTAGTGCTATGAATGGGTGTATCCATCCACTCCCATGCCCAATCCCTCTTCAATTTCATGTGATCTCTAAGTTGATGAATTTATGGGGTTTTAGCCCAACTTGTGAATTCTCTAAGTATCTAGCATAGATAATCTCTATGCATGTTTGTAATATTGAATTATGATTTATGGGCATGTTTTATAATATTTTCAATTACAAATTATGATTTCAAAGTTTTACAAATAATATGTCCATCTATAGAAGTTCATGAAAAGATGAGATTATGATCTATTCTTCTAGTTATGATGAGATGTTGATGATGAAAGTATGATTTCGAATTATCCATGTCTATGTTCATATTTTGGGTAATCAAAGTCTATTTCAAGAATGTTTAAGTATTGGTCAAGCCCATATGATCAAGTATGTTTCATGATTTACCTCAATTTCATGTTATTAGATTACCACATGGTTTTGGATTCTAGACTCCCATTCTTGTTCAGCTTGTGATATGGTTTGAGCCAAGGCTCTTCATGTTATGTTTTCAGAATATGTATGTCATGTCATGATTCAGTTTCATCACTAGATGATGGTCAGCTTCTTTGAAAAATGATGGAGAGCATATGCATATTTTTGAAAGTAGTGTCTAGCACCGAGTAGGCTAAAGGTCAGTCAACCCTATGCCTCAGAACTACGTGCTAACGTAAGTATGCTTATATTATTTGGGACCTCCATTGTGAGTTTCCCCTACTCCCAAGGGGCCTTCAGCTTAATATCGATATCATGGTATCTTCCTTAGCCCTAGCAAGGCTTTGGATGGCTCTACCCACTTGAGTGTAATCGGCACCACGTAAGCTCTATCGTAGTAATATAGATTATATGACAAGTCTCCCATTATTCGTTATGATTTCAGATATGCATGCTCATCAATTAAGATATTATGTTTTCAGCAGGTTTGACCCAATGTTTAGTTTTACTTATAATTATCAGTTTTCAGCTTTGGGTCATTCGAGTCAGTTATGATATTCAGTTATGTGTAAGTCATGATTTCAGATAATAGCATGCAAGCTCTACTCTTATACTCTTATGATGAAATATTTATGATATGCATGATCTTTTATTTTACTTGCTTAGCGGTTTTACTTGCCTTGCATACTCAGTATATTTCACTTACTGACCGCATACTCTATGTTATATTATTTCATGATACAGGATTAGTCCCGCCGCTAGCTAGATCTTCAGTGTTAGCATCTCTCAGTCTGAGTTGGCGAGTCCTCATTTTTCGAGGGCCCTTCTTATTAGTTATATTCAGTATTTTCAGTTTCAGACTTTAGTGAGTTAGTTGGGGTTTTGTCCCGTCAACTCGTCAGCAGTAGAGGCTTATCAGACATAGTATGTATTCATCTTCATACTTGTGTTATGTATTCAGCTATTCGATGTTGTCAGATTTTCAGAGTTCCTCGATGTTATATATTAGATTTGCGCATTTAAAATGTTGAGCTTAGATGTTATGTTCATGCCATGGGTCGACTTGGAGCCTCTCGGGGTTCTTTGTCCCGTGTCTCGATCTGGACCTATATTTGGGTTGTGACAAACTTGGTATCAGAGCATTAGGTTTTGAAGTGTCCTAGGGTTTCTGAAAGCCGCGTTAAGTAGAGTCTTTTTCATGGGTGTGAAGCGCGCCACACTTATGAAGAAGAGGCTACAAAATGTTTTAAGAAATATTCCCTTATTTCATGATCTATTTCGTGCGATGAAATGTCTCTCTCTATCCTTCTAACTCGTGCTATATGCATTTGCAGAATCATGCCTCNAATTTTCAGTTTTCCCTTGGATCGAGATTGACTTTTGAATTGACTTCTTGCTATTTCGTGCGATGAAATGTCTCTCTCTATCCTTCTAACTCGTGCTATATGCATTTGCAGAATCATGCCTCCTTGCCGAGTTAACGAAAGAAGAAATGGGAATGGAAATAGCCATGAGAATGGCAATGGGGATGGGCACCAGTAGGCCCGGCCTGCCCCCGAGGATCATGTGCTCGAGCAGGTGGCCCATGCAAAGTTTAGGGCTGCCATTCAGATGCTAGCTCAGGCTTTGACCACCCAGGTCAACCAACAGGCTGTAGCGCATGTCCCTCAGAATGGGAATGCGATAGAGGCGAGAGTCAGAGATTTTCTACGGATGAACCTCCGGAGTTTCTCAGATCAAAGGTGGACGATGATCCACATGAGTTTATTGACGAAGTTTTGAAGATAACCCAGATCATGGGGATGACCGGGGAGAAGTGCGCAGATTTAGCCTCATATCAGTTGAAAGGGGTTGCGCACATTTAGTTCAGGCAATGGAAGGATAGCAGTGCAATTAGAGCAGGTCCCATTGGTTGGGATGAGTTCCATACTACATTTATGGATCGATTCTTCCCTTATAAGATGAGGGAGATTAAAGCAGCTGAGTTTGTGAACCTGAAGCAAGGAAGAATGACAATCCAGGAGTATGCTTTGGAGTTTACTCGCTTGTCCAAGTATGCACCCACGATGGTGACAGATCAGAGAGCCCGAGTGAGTCGGTTCGTGCATGGGATAGAAGATTATTTGGTCAAAGATTGTTGAACCGCAATGCTTCATCTGGACATTGATTTCTCACAAATAGTTTTGTATGCCCAGTAGATGGAGGCGGTACAGGTGAGTGAGCGGGAGAGAGAGGCCAAGAGGGACTGAACTGGTAGTTTTGGATTCTCCCAATAGAGACCTGGAGGGGGGCACCGTTAGCAGTCCCACCAGAGGTTTTTAGCCCCTGCGCTGTCAGCTATGAGTGTTCCATCCAGATCTAGGCGCAACCAGAGGAGGCGAGCATCAGGCTCTCGAGGTCAGGGGAGCAGATCCGTAGAGTCCAGTATCCCAGAGTGTGGCAGGTGTGTCCAAAAACACACCGGTCAATGTTTAGCCGGTTTAGGTGCTTGATTCAGGTGTGGGAAGCCCGAACATATGCTCAGAGATTGTCCCACAGTCAGACAAGGACATGATAGGGGTTGAGGCCCATCCACTAGCTTAGCAGCCCCACCAGCATGCTCAGTTCAGTAGAGAGCCTCCACTAGTGTGGGTGGTGGTCAGCGTCAGAATAGATTCTATGCCCTCGGATCTCATTAGGAGCAGGAGGTCTCTCAAGATATGGTCACTGGTATGTTATGAATATTCCACCTTGATTTATATGCATTGTTAGATATAGAGGCTGCTTTATCTTTTGTGACGGCCTATGTTGCTAGTAGTTTTGGAGTCATTCCCGAAATTCTATCAGAACCCTTCTCAATCTCTACTCCAGTCGGTGATTCAGTTATAGCTCGACGAGTATATAGAAATTGCTCTGTAACATTCCTTCAGAAAGTCACCTTAGCAGATTTAGTAGAGCTAGCCATGACAGACTTTGATGTTATTTTTGGCATGGATTGGCTACAGCATGTTACGCCTCAGTAAATTGTAGAACCCGTGCGGTAGAATTCTGATTTTCAGGTGAGCCATTCCTAGAGTGGATGGATAGTTCAGCTATGCCTATAGGTCATTTCATTTCCTGCCTTAAGGCCAGAAAGATGATTTCTAAAAGTTGCATGTACCATCGAGTTAGGGTTAAGAATGCTATGTCCGAAACCCTGA
This sequence comes from Datura stramonium, assembly GCA_018107945.1. Taxonomy (NCBI): domain Eukaryota; kingdom Viridiplantae; phylum Streptophyta; class Magnoliopsida; order Solanales; family Solanaceae; genus Datura; species Datura stramonium. The sequence goes on from JACEIK010000596.1 coordinate 145,433, forward strand.
CTACCTAGTAGTTCCTATAGTGTGCCAATATCAAAAAGTATTTTCAGATGACTTACCAGGAGTTCCTCCCGAGCGAGAGATCAATTTTGGTATTGACCTTCTTCCCGATATGCAGCCTATATCTATTCCTTCTTATAGAATGGCCCCAGCCGAGTTAAAGGAGTTGAAGGACCTCTTAGACAAGGATTTCATCAGACCTAGAAAATCCCCGTAGGGTGCACCAGTTCTCTTTGTCTGAAAGAAGGATGGTTCCCTTCGGATGTGCGTTGACCATCAGCAATTAAACAAAGTTACAACCAAAAACAGGTATCCTCTCCCCAGGATTGATGATTTGTTTGACTAGCTCCAGGGTGCTAAGTACTTTTCAAAGATAGACCTCAAATCCGGGTATCATCAGCTCAGGGTTCGGGAGAATGACATTTCGAAAACAGCCTTAAGGACTTGATATGGTCACTATGAGTTTGTAGTTATGTATTTTGGAATAACAAATGCTCCTGCAGCTTTTATGAAATTGATAAACAGGGTGTTCAAGCCATGTTTGGATATGTTTGTGCTCGTGTTCATAGATAATATTCTCATATACTCTCAAAGCGAAGAGGAGTATGCCGCTCATTTGAGGGTGGTGCTACAAACTCTTAAGGATCGCCAGTTGTATGTTAAGTTCAGCAAGTGTGAGTTTTGGTTAAACTCAGTGGCATTTTTGGGTCATGTGGTGTCAAGTGAGGGTGTACAGGTGGACTCTCAAAAGATAGAAGCGGTGAAGAATTGGCCTAGACCAGTTAGTCCTTCGAATATCAAGAGTTTCTTGGGTTTAGCTGGTAATTACCGGAGGTTTGTTGAGGGGTTTTCATCCATTGAAGCACCGTTGACTAAGTGGTCCCAGAAGAAAGTGAAGTTTCAATGGTCTGAGGCATGTGAGAAGAGCTTCCAAGAGTTGAAGACTCAACTCACCTCAACACCAGTGTTGACCCTACTTGAGGGTACCGATGGGTTTCGTGGTATATTGTGACGCATCCAAGATCGGCCTTGGTTGTGTATTAATGCAGCACGGTAACGTTATAGCCTATGCTTCCAGGCAACTAAAGATCCATGAAAAGAACTATCCGACTCATGACCTCGAGTTGGCAGTGGTAGTATTTTCCTTGAAGATTTGGAGATACTATCTGTACGGGGTCCATGTAGATGGTTTATGGACCACAAAACCTATAGTACATGTCCCAAAAGGATCTGAATCTACATAAGAGAAGGTGGTTGGAACTTCTTAAGGATTATGATATGAGTATCCTTTATCATCCGAGAAAGGCCAATGTGGTGGCAGACACTCTTAGTAGGCTTTCCATAGAGAGTGTGTCTCATGTAGATGAGGAAAGGAAATAGCTGATGAAGGATGTACATCGGCTTGCATGGTTGGGAGTTTGTCTTGTTGACTCGACTGACGGAGGTGTTATTATTCAGCATGGCCAGAATCATTTTTAGTGACCGAAGTCAAATCTAGACAAGACGAGGATCCTATTTTGGTAAAGTTGAAGGAAGCTGTTCAAAATTAGAAAGTGAAGGTCTTCTCCTAAGGGGGAGATGGTGTTCTTCGATATCAGGGTCGCTTGTGTGTTCTGAGTTTCGATGATTTGAGAGATCGGATGTTGCACAAGGCTCATGGTTCCAGATATTCTATACATCCAAGTGCCACCAAGATGTACCATGACCAACAAAAAGTCTATTGGTGGAATAGCATGAAGAAGAACATAGCAGAGTTTATGGCTAAGTGTACGGATTATCAATACGTGAAGATTGAGCATCAAAGACTTGGGGGTGTGCTTCACGATATTATCATCCCTACTTGGAAGTGGAAAGAGATCAATATGGACTTCATTACAGGGTTTCCTCGTACGCATCGACAGTATGACTCTATTTGGGTTGTTGTAGATAGGTTGACTAAAGCAGCCTATTTTCTATCGGTCAAAACACCGATTCAGCGGAGGATTATGCCATTGTATATTTGGGATTTAGTTTGGCTGCATGGAGTTCCCTTGCCCATCATATTAGTTATAGGTACCCAGTTTACCTTTCAATTTCGGAGGTCATTTCAAAAGGGGCTTGGTACTCAGGTCAAGCTTCGCATGGCTTTTCACCCACAGACAGATGGCCAGGCTGAGCGGACCATTCAGACTCTTGAGGATATATTGAGTGCATGTGTGATTGACTTCAAAGGTAGTTGGGATGATCATTTTCCTCTTATCGAGTTTGCATATAACAACAACTATCATTCCAGCATTCAGATGGCTCCGTTTGAGGCACTTTATGGGCGGAGATATAGATCGCCTATTGGTTGGTTTGATGTAGGTGAAGCTACGTTGATAGGGCCAGATTACTTCATGAGGCTATGGAGAAAGTTTAGCTTATAAGGGAAATGTTGAAAACATCTTAGAGTCATCAAAAGTCCTATATGGATGTGAGGAGGGGAGAACTTGAATTTAAAGTTGATGATTGGGTATTTCTGAAAGTGTCTCCCATGAAGGGAGTGATGAGATTCAAAAAGAAGGGAAAACTTAGTCCCCGCTATATTGGCCTGTACAGGATTATGATACGTGTTGGCAAGGTGGCCTATGAGTTGGAGTTGACCTCATATTTGACTTCAGTACATCCAGTTTTCTATGTATCTCTCTTATAAAAGTGTTTGGGTGATCCAGCTCTAGTTGTTCCGGTGGAGAGCGTAGGTGTGAAGGATAGTCTTAGCTTTGAGGAGGTTCCAGTTGAAATAATCGATCGTAAGGTTAGAAAGCTAAGAAACAACAAACTAGTCTCATTTAAGGTTTTGTGGGGGAACCTAAATGTTGAGGTAGCTACATGGGAAACCGAAACAGATATGATAGCTAAATACCCACATCTATTCCTTTCTGGCTTAGTTTCAGCTTGAGGTATCAGTTTCCTACCTAGTACTCTATTCAGTTTCATATTGAGTTTATGTGCGCCTGTTTCTTTCATGTCAATGTATGTATGTATGATTCATGAATTTAGTTCAGTTATGAGATTCAGTCCAGAGTCAGTCACTGCGCCAATTTTCAACTCTAAATGTTCAGTATTTGGTATGATGGTTGCATTTCTCAACTTTTCAATATGTTTATTCACATTCGAGAACAATGTTTCCAAGAGGGATATTGTAATACCCCAAAAGCTCTAAGATCAGACCCGAGGGTTGAAATGGAGAAAATAGAATTTTCTGCACCAGGTCATAGAACGAGTCGTTTAGTGACCCCTGAGGTGCTCCACGAGTCGTTAGGTGCTCGTGGGAAGGAAGGAAGGCTTGGTTGGATTTCTTGGTTTGGGGGCTGACCACGGGTGAGGCCAAGAGTCGTGGTCAGCACCACAATTCGTCATGTTAGCCGTGGTCAGAAGTTTGACTCGAAGGTTGAAAGTTTTGGCAGTGTTCCTAACGATTTGTAACCATGAGTCATTGGGTACACCACGAGTCGTGGTGTCCCTCGTGGTGACCAGTGAAGGTAAGCTTCCAGTTCTGGCAACGAATTCAGACCACAAATCGTGGTCAATGACGACGGGTCATCCAGTCCCTCGTTGGGATTGGTAGTGTATATTTTCCTGCGAATTTACTAAGGGATTTTCCATAATTTCTAAGTTTCTAAGACCTAAACTACATTGTTTTAAGCTTAGATAAGTGTGTTTTAAGAGGGTTTAGTTCATTCTAAGCCTATTCCCCTTCATGCATGCAAGCCTAGTAGTTTCAAGGGGTGAACAAGCTTAGATTCATCAAGTTCTTCCCCAAATTCCTTTAGGCTCTCAAGAGGGTTGTGAAATAAGAAGGTATGTAGGGTTATGAATGGTTGTATCCATCCACTCCCATGCCCAATCCCTCTTCAATTTCATGTGATCTCTAAGTTGTTGAATCTATGGGGTTTTAGCCCAACTTGTGAATTCTCTAAGTATCTAGCATGGGTAATCTCTATGTATGTTTCTAATGTTGAATTATGATTTATGGGCATGTTTTATAATGTTTTCAATTACAAATTATGATTTCAAAGTTTTACAAACAAGATGCCCATCTATGGAAGTTCATGAAAAGATGAGATTATAATCCATGCTTCTAGTTATGATGAGATGTTCATGATGAAAGTATGATTTCAAATTACCCATCTCTATGTTCATGTTCATGTTTTGAGTAATCAAAGTCTATTTCAAGCATGTTTAAGTATTGGGCAAGCCAATATGATCAAGTATGTTTTATGGTTTATCTAAATTTCATGTTATTAGCTTACCACATTGTTTTGGAGTCTAGACTCCCACTCTTATTCAGCTTGTGGTATTGTTTGAGCCGAGGCTCTTCATGTTATGTTTTCAGAATATGCATGTCATGTCATGATTCATCTTTGTCACTAGACGATGGTCTGCTTCATTGAAAAACGATGGAGAGCATATGCATGTTTTTGGGAGTAGTGTCTAGCACTGAGTTGGCTAAGGGTCAGTCAACCCTATGCCTCAGAACTACGAGACAACGTAGGTATGCTCAGATTATTTGGGACATGCCTTGTGAGTTTCCCCTGCCCCCAATGGGCCTTCAGCTTGATATCGATATCATGGTAGCGTTCTTAAGCCTGGAAAGGCTTTGGATGGATCATCCCACTTGAGTGTAATAGTCGGGACCACGTAAGCTTTATTGTGGTAATGTCAATTAAATGATGAGTCTCCCATTCTTCCTCGTGATTTCAGATATGCATGTTCATCAATTAAGATATTATGTTTTCAGCAGGTTTGACCCAATGTTCAGTTTTACTTATGATTATCAGTTTTCAACTTTGGATCATTCGAGTCAGTTATGATATTCAGTTATGTGTAAGTCATGATTTCAGATAATAGCATGCAAGCCCAATACCCAGACTCTTATGATGAAATGTTTATGGTATGCATGATCTCTAATTTTACTTACTTAGCGGTTTTACTTACCTTGCACACTCGATACATTTCACGTACTGACCGTATACTCTATGTTGTATTGTTTCATGATACAGGCTCAAACATTCAAGCTCAGTCCTGCCACTAACTAGATCTTCAGTGTTAGCATCTCCCAGTCAAAGTTGGTGAGTCCTCATTTTTCGAGGGCCCTTCTTATTAGTTATATTCAGTATTTTCAGTTTCAGACTTTAGTGAGTTAGTTGGGATTTTGTCACATCAACTCGTCAGCAGTAGAGGTTTATCAGACGTAGTATGTATTCATCTTTAGACTTGTGTTATGTATTCATCTATTCGATGTTGTCAGATTTTTGGACTTCTGCTATGTTATATGTTATATTTCCGCATTTAAAATGTTGAGCTTATATATTATATACATACCATGGGTCGACTTGGAGCCTCTCAGGGTTTTGTCCCATGTCTCGATTTGGGCCTATGTTCGGATCGTGACAACGTGTGATGTATTGATACTGCTCTTCCTACACCTTTATGGGTGTTGGTTGTGGCAGGTAATGAAGTTTCATGAATGTAGTGGTGATACCCCGCATCAGCTTCAGCATTTATTTTCTCGGGCGAAGCTGTGTCTGTTGGTTGTCATCACTTTGATTAGAGCTCTTATACATGTCTATAATAGGTCTATTGGAGTAGGTTGTTTGTGAGTTGTCATTAACATTTTAAATAAGATTGTGGAATTTTATTTATAAATAGGATGTGCACTGGGAAATTGATAGTTTTTATTTACATGATGTTTTCTTATGAAATTGGGTTGGATAGAAAGGGTTTCTCCTATAGGACTAGAGGCGAGTAGGTGCCCGCACAGTTCGTCAAATTGGGTCATGTCAAGTTGGTATCAGACCCTAGGTTACTAATCTCACATGTACTAGAGCATCTCAAGTAGAGTCCTGCGAATTGATGTGTATACGTCTACATCTAATCCCAGGGAGCTTTGAGGCATCTAGGAAGTTTTCACTTTTATTATTTTCTATCGTGTTGTCCTAGTGTATTATTTATCTGGGCTGAGTCCAATTGATATATCAACAGGTTCAATTGGTATTTGGGAGATCCCAATTGGTATCTAATGACCCAAACTATATTGAAGTGTAAGGGAACTTGGGTGGGGTAGTATTAACTAGCCAGGGGCGGAGTTTTTATGAAAGCGAGCAGCTTGTGCTTACAATCTGCCTAGCGTGTCTCATTGTAATAAAGAGTGTTCTGCTGTAGCGGACCCGCTATAGTGAATAGGTAATCATTATAGTGTGCCCGCTACAGCGGAAAGGCGTCCGATACAGTGAAACATGGCCTAAATAGAATCCATCCCCTCTTTTTGAAGAGTCTAGAATTCATCCAAAAATCATAAGAGAAGCTGTAAACTATTCGACAAAGCAAATTAGAATAAATATAGTTGGCCAAAACAAGGGTGTGGTTCTTCGAATATCTCATAAATCAATATGGAAATAAAATAATCCAACAATAAAAATAATTATCCAAGAACAGGAAAGGGAAAACAAATTGTTCAATAAAGCCCCGCCATGGAAACAAACAAGATAAACTAAGGGGACCGGTTGAGGGAGATACACTGGGGCAACACCTAATTGGACGCCTCGTCACTGCCACTGCAGGCTCACCAGACTCCTCGTCCTCGAATCCACTGAGGAAGGAGAATTATTGGGCGTCTTCCTTAGATACCTTGTGTATCCTGGAGTAGGGAAAGAGGGTCTTGAGGATCTTCTTCACCCTCTTCCACATTCGGAAAAACAGCTTGTCTCAAGACTTCCTTTTCTTCTTCTCCGCCTCCAAATCCTCCTGGAGCTCAACATGAGCATGGGCTAGGGATGCAATAGCCCCCTGTAATCCCTTAGGGTCTATGGCAGCTACACTAGATGACGTGCCACCTTTGGGATGGTTTGAGCAACCCAACCAACAACTCTCTCATGGCAGATGTCTCTGCCTCCATCTGCTCAAAGGGGCCAGAAGGCCCGGAGGGACCAGCCCCACAGCCACCCTGGCCCTCACTCTCCTCGTCATTTGGGTCTACCTTCATCTTCTTCTTGCACCTCCTTGGTGCACCCTTCACCCTCAAGGGATCACAGGGCACATCACACTCTATCATGATATCTCCCTTCTTCTTGGGCACTCCAGCTCGCTCACACAGCATAGTTATAAAAAAGGGAAATGGGAAGCTTGACACTCTCTTTTCCACAAAATACCTCCATTCCTTTGTGATCTGCGACCCGACGTTGATCAGCACTCGGTCCACAATACAAACCACCACCAACACTTGGTGATAGGTCATGTCGATGATATTGGTAGAGGGGAGAATATAACGGGACACGAGGTTCCGCCACCTCCGAGCCTCCACTATGAAATATGTGCCTTTAACGCTGGTGTGGGTAATGCGACAATGATTCGAGGAATTCTTTCTCTCTACCACCAGGGTATTAAAAAGACATTACCCATTGCCATCCACATCCCTATCCGTGAGCTCAGTATCTAGGGGATTAGGCAACCCCAGCACCTCATTGATAGAGCAACACTGATACTGAAGGTCACCCCCATAACATAAATGACCAAGTCAGGGAGGGACCAGCTCACCGTAGGGAGGTGGGCATAAACTCCCTCACCTATTTCTCATTCATCGAGTAGGGCTCTATGGCCAATGGCCCCCACACCATCTCTTGGAGCTGAGCATAGAACTCCGACACTTTCTCCTCCACATCTGCCATTATGAAGCCCCTCTCAATGAACAAACCCTTTCACTTTTCGCTCGATATACCTCAGCTGACACTGGTCAGAGGCAAAATTGATGTAGTCGGAGGAAGTTTTTCTGGAAGACCTGATGATATAATATTTATGTAAAAGAATTACGTTAGACAAACCTCCCATAGAAAAGGGCAACGGACTAAGTCAAAAAAATTGAAAACGGGTCCGCCATGATGGATCCGCTATAGAGAAAGTCATCTTACCTAGAGAAAACCCTGACCCCAGCAATGAAAATCCTTTACCAAATTGCATTCCACCCAATTTTTGCATAGATCGGTCAAGGGGGTCACACCCATACACCCACAACCAACTAATCAAACGAATAGCAACTAAATTCAAGCCTTAAGGGCTCAAAAAGTTTCAAAGTACCACCTAAACCAACCACCACAATATCTAGTGTAAAGACCCCATAAAAGTAGTAAAACTTGTGAAAAGAAGGATGTGAGTGACTTAAGAACGTAAATACAAGGAGCATACTTCGAAATCTAACTCCCACAAGTATAAGAAGTAAACCTACCTCTCCACCCCATTATCAACTCAAATCAAAGCATATAGGCATGGAAAAGCAACCATTATATTGTAAGAGTGAACAACATAATGAAGCTGTAAGAATAAAATTACCTGAGAAAATTGAGTAGCACGACGAAGTTGGAGGGAGGATTTATGATGCTCAAATGTTGGGAAGTAGAAAATGAAACCAAAACCATCCCTCTGCCCTTTTTAATCTGCCGGGTGTTACAATGCAGCAAACAATATCTCGCCGCAGCAAGAACCCCGTTGTTGTAGCAGTCCAATATGTGTCCAGCATTGCAATTGCATCTGGTATTCTGATGTTTAATCCTATTTCCATGTGGGTCGTGAAACGTCTTGAGCACTTAACAAGGAAGGTCCTATAGGTGGAAATGTTAATGTAGGGAGTTGTTGAGTGATAAGAAGCGAAGTGAAATTTCAACAATGCAAAATATGAAGGGCCCAGGGATTAATCTATTGAGTCTTGGCAAGGAAATACACTACCAAAAAAAACATTTAGCGACGACCTATATTCATTGCCAAATAACATTAATCCATTGCTAAACCGAAATAGCAATGGAATAACAACGAAATATCGTATATTGGTGATATGCTCATAGATAACCTTTTAGCGACACAAAAAAATAATTGTTGCAGACTTAGCGACAAAATCGCTACGGATTTTATCCGTCGCCAAGACTAGTGATAAATAAAAACTATCGTGTGTTAGTCATTTTCGTTGCTATTTTGATAAGTTATTTCGTCGTTTGAATTTTATTGACGACCAATATTGTTTTTGCTAATTATGTCGCTGACATAGCGAAAAAATCATTATGGCTCTTATCTTTTTGCCAACACTAGAGATAAATAAAAATTGTCATTGTGTTAGTCATTTTCGTCGCTATTGAATAAACTATTTCGTCGTTTGGATCTTGTTGGCGTACGATATTTCTGATGCTAATTCTATCGTCAATTCTTGTGGTGCATTTCTTCCTTTCTTTTGGCGATAAAAATAGTTTATCGCAAATTTGTCGCATTTTTTTCATTATATATAATATTATAAATACACTTGTCCGAACATATTCTAACATAATAAACATAATTCATAGAAATTAATATTCCAAGGTCCAAAATATATAGCCAAATACAAATTATCTAATAAGTTTAAGACATCCACATCGTCAATATCTAATAAAAACTTTTAAAATTATTTGCAACAATAATATTGTCTAGATAACAAAACTAACTAATGAGAGTTTGGAGAAATCGAGTCATCATCAAATATCGATGCATGAACCTTGTCAATATTAGCAGTAGTTGGAGCAGGAAGTACTGGTGTCATAGTTGATGGATGATTGGTAGGAGTGTCTAACTGAGATAAGGATGAAAAAATTAATCCATGTACTCGCTCAACAATTACAGGAACAATGTGTTCAGTTAGTGAAGGAATCAATCGCTTCACTAACTCATCCAAATTCTCCAACAATTTTGGTTGAGCATTTAAATGTGGTACTATGGAAACATTGGATTCAGAAGAGGCACAGAGATTTGGCCCGTAAAATAATTTTGCTTGAGATTATACCATATATTCTTCTTTTCTTTCCCCCCTGTGGTCTGGTAATATACTCGGTATTGATCGTCATCAGATTGAGTCTCTATTTGACTATGTAATATTTCTTCTTATTTTTTCTTATACAAGAGAGTGATAACTAGTGAAATTTATCACAAAAGTAACTTTTAATTTGAGTCATTTTAATTTAAAATTCTTAGGACTACTTTTCTGTCAAGCAAGAAATAAAATACAAGTATGACATGAATTTCATATATAAAGTAAATAGGATTATAGAATATTGGACTTACACCCACGATTCGGGCTCACTCACGAACAAAAGATTTTCCATCATGACCATGTGTGTGGACGTGCAAATATAGTTCACTCGGTGTTGGATCTCGACCCATTTCAATAGCTTGTAAAAGAAAAAATAAACTTTATTTCAAGTAATGGAATAGATAGCCATCATTGGATGTTACATGTGATGGTATGTTATAAGAAGTGAAAATTGACAGAACATAAGCTGGTGCATCAGCATTAGCTTGAGAACCAGCAAAATAGGGTCTCTGTTTTAAAGTATAAAGATAATTTGCTATAGAGGAATTATCAGAAAAGGAATCAGGTATGAACAAAGAGTGATAGTGAGATTTTGGTGGGGTTTCCAGCAGCAACTTAAAACTTCTATAAAAAGCATAGCATATTCTTATTTTAATTGTTATTTGTCATATTATCAAAGAAGCTAACTTCAGTTGAATGCACACACCAACTGCAGCTAAATTCTGCTGTAGTTTAGCAGTACTATTGTGTTGCCGTTCGTGCATTTTCCAAAGTGAAAAAACTCCGTTCTTAATGTGTCAACAATGTGATTAGTGAAGGAGAAAATACAATCAGTATGTAAGAAATGAGAGAGAGAATTCAGAAGATATTTGGGGAAGCTTTTCATCTTATTTTCCTTAGAACAAATTATGCACAACGATCAGCTATATACAGTTGTTCATTAACTGTCTTCAATTAATCACTAATTTAGTGTTAACTAACTCTAACCAACTAATAAACTACTAACAAACTAAATGAATCATCATCATTAACAGTAACAGAAAAGTGTACTAACGTGTGAAAAATAAAAGCTTCAGGAGTAATGTTGTGCAAGCAAGTAGTCAATTCCTCAATATAATGGTGTACAAGTTTGATTAAAGGAGGCATTAAAAGAACTACTCTTTCAATCCTAATTCATCTGGTACATTTCTTTTTATACCATAAAGAATGTCACTTCCTAAAAATAATTTAACTTTAAAATTTCCGTTATTCTTAATGAAATGATTTATAGGCACATAAATAATCAAGTAATATTTTAGACCACAAAATTTCAAAAGTCTTTCAACTTTATACCAAATCAAACGGTTACATAAATTGGAATGAAGAAGTATAAAAGATAATAGATAATGGGTGTGAAAGAAGTTGCAATAAAATTTCACCAAAAAGGAGACTTACCTCATCGACAGATGAGCTGATAACTATACACATGCTGTTGCAGAATGATATTTAACATATCACAGTATCATTCAATGCTTTTAGTGTGTCTTGCAATACTCCTAAGTATAAATAGTGAACAATATTTCCAGCAAAGGACAAAAATGTGTATCCTGCCGCTGTTATCATAATACTTTCTCAACACAAGGTTACTTTAAGACTTCTTTCTAATGTATAATCTTTTTCCTAAGAGGAACTGCAATAAGTTGTTTCCTTTTCAGGTGTATTAGGCTATCAGCCACCAAAAAACTTGAGCTTTAAAAGCACCTTCACAATCATAAAGAGGGAATATTTTCAGTTTATGAAATCAAACTGCCAACATAGTAAGAGTTGCACCTTGTAAAATATGGTTGTCTCTAGAAATATACATATAGAGATATATCAGTCAAGAGAACTAGACACTTTGAAAGGGTATTTTTCGTAAAGGTTTATCACCTTAACAAGTAAAAGTATCAGCCAAGAAAGCCCAAGACATGCTAACATACATCCAATTATTCTTAATTATAAGAACCAAAAAACTTCCAAGAATCAGCCTCAACATGCTAACCTACCTCTATGCATTGATAAATTAATATCTCAAGGTGAAAGCATATATTACGCACGAGTGCTCATTGAGATGGATACAACCAAATCTTTTCCAGATTACAATATTCATACCGAGACTACAACATGTAGGCTTATATTCTCAACACGCCTCTTATATGTGTTGGGACAGCGGAACAACAATAAAATACACACACAAATTAACTGCGAGAAAAATAGAGAAACGGAACACAAAGCGACACACAAGAATTTACGTGGTT
>JACEIK010000596.1:162385-178159 GCA_018107945.1 Datura stramonium
GTGTACGACCAAGAAGAGGATAGATCAAAGTATGTTGTGGGAACTTCCACGCCAAAATAAAATTTAAAAAATAAATAAATGGGGCACTGGACTAGACACGACCAGAAACAAAAATTTGACGTCTCCTGTTAGTGTAACGGAACAACAAATGGGTCGTGAGGCTTGAGGCTCTTTACCCCATTTGGTACATAGCCCACAAAGGTTACCCTTTTGGCATTTTTGCTCAACTTTTTTTCCGATTAGGTTCGGGGTTCTCCCAATCGTGTGATGTACCTGCTGATCACAAATTTGCCTTTGTTAAGCCAGAGACACCATTTCCGTTGTAGTTATCTAAACTCTAAAGTGGGTGTGTGAAGTCGATCAGAATAGTTTGGTATTGTTCATCTTATTAATTATTTGTTGTCAACAGTTCTTATTTTTTGGACCTGGAAACAGAATTAAAACGACATAGACGAGTAATTCTTCATCTGTGGGGCTTCAGTTTTACACCATTTACAAGATGAAAGTAAGAAAAAAATCAAAGGGTGTAAGCAAAGAATATGAACTAACACTACTAAGAAATTATTATTTTTCCACTGTTTTCCCACTGAAACATGTTTAGTGGCTATTTCCACCGATTATCGGTGGAAAAAGAAAAAAGTAATAGAGTTTTCACATGAAAAAATCATGGAATTTTTCACTATTCAGTGGGAAACTATTTTCCACCATGCATTTTCCCAGTGAACAAGTTCGGTGGAAAAATCATATCTTATAACATAAATTTTTTATTGATTTGCGATGAAAAAAATCTCTATTTCTAGTGGTGTAAAGGAGTAAAGCAGACATACGTTGTTCATACTCAAGAAAGAATCTCTACCCTACATTGAAGTTTATTTGTAGGATAGTATCATTTCGGAGGTAGAAAACCAACCTTGTTAATGGTAGATTGGTGAGAGATGAAGCTCTATCCCTACAATACCGCTAGTGAGAGGCGTCATCGATGGTGAGAAGGTTCGTTGTCTTCGTTGGTGAGAGGTTTACATGTTTACATGTAATCAAAGTAAGACATAAACATGTGCAACCAATCATAAGCATATTGAAAACACACAAGTAGATAACCCTGTCTGTCTTGAGGTTCTTATTTTTGAACTAACCCAGTCTCACATGGACCTCTCACCGGTATTGTACTGTTTGTAACGTCTCTGTATACGTCTATGTCACATAACTGTATATCTGTACACACATGTCAGAGGGTCTTATTTTTACCCTTCCAATCATGACCTGCAGGGGATTTTAGAAATTCATGTACTGTACCGGCGTGGTATCCGCTCTAACTCATTTGCTCGTTTGAATGCTCACCTCAAACATGAACCACTCATTTCATTACTCTCGCCCGGATACTCACTTCAGGCACAAGCAACTCATTCAGGATAAGTACTTGTTATCCACCTACATCTTGATATTCCATATGCTATCCATCACTCAACTCACATGACCACTTATTGGAGCCAATTTACATTCACCAAACAGTTCAACTTACATCAATTTAGTCAAATAATATGACAAGTAAGATACACATTGACCATCACAAGGCACCTCAAATTCACACCAACAACAACCATAAGGTGTAAAACTATCAGAGTTCATTCACAATTGGACTATACCATCATAATTCTAGCACAACTAGTGTCCGAAGACCAATTACTTATGTTCATCAAACCACAACACATATACGTCATTAAATAAAGTCTAACTTCTCATAAATTATAACCTACCTCAATCGAAGAATCAAATAAAAGCTATTCCGCAGGAGCCTTTCCTCAATGCCTCAAATCATTTAAAGTCCAAAACAACAACAAAAATAACATTTAATCATTCACCTTTTAAACCAAGGGCTTGGGGTTTCTAACCCACCCAATTCTACGCTGCATTGATACAAGAAAAATTAAAGGATAACTAACTTGACACAAAATTGAAAGAATAAGCAACCCTTGTTAATGAACAAGGACCTCAAATCGCAATTCAACAAGCACCAAGTTCTTAGAAAGACCTCAAGGAAGATGATTCCCTTGAAATCCTCTTCTCTACACATTTAATAATTCAAAGCTAGATAAAAGCTAAGTAAATTTATTATACCCAAAATATTCCTTGTTCAAAGTCATGAAAATATCATATCAACCAAATCTTCCTTTCAAATTAAATAAATACCTTATACTAACTAAAGGAAAGGGGGACTATAACAAATATACCCTTAATGTGGAAGGGCTTTTTTTGGGTGGTCTTCTTTTTCCTTGAAATCAAAGAATGGCAATTGCACATCTATCCACTTTCTTTATTCTCTTGGCCATCTTGTGCTCCTTCATCCACCAAAGCTATTATCCAAATATGGCACCATTTGGATTGTATCATGAATTACAGCCTAATTCTATATTCACAAGTTAAATTATCAGAGCTCAATATTACAATGATCATTCCGACCTAGTTCATGGAGTTTTTACTTCTCTAACTTCCTTAAAGTAGTTTTTAATGTCAAAGGTCTCAATTTTGTTGAATTCTAAGTTTCAAATCATCGCATTGATGAACTATAACATGCACATTACTCTAGAAAGTATAATTTAACAACCTAGAAGATTAGAAACCAACAATTGTCAACCCTCATTCAATTTTACCCTAACTTTCATAGTTCTAGGATTCTACCATCATTCTACCATTAATAACCCTCTCTGATTCTAAGGAGTTAGAGAAGACGATGGGGGAAAGAGTGAATGGGGAATTTCTTACCTTGGGAGAGGAACTGTTCTTGCCTTTGAAAAATTCCCTTCAATTATTATAAAATCGTTCCTTAGAATAATAGGGTGGAAACCGGGAAATTCTAACGAAAACAGTCATTATGCCTCCTGTCATCCGCTGTAACAATCAGAGTCTCGCCATGGCAGACCTAGGCGATTTACCTCTCTAACCTTACGACAGGCCTCTAACCTCTATGGCGGTCTCGATGTGTCAGAACTATTACCACTGCAATAATCCCCGCTAACCAGTAGTTTGATAATCCTGCACATTTTCCTATCCCAAAACACAAGTCTTTCATCCAGACTTTTCATAAATTTTTAATCATGCACTTAGATGAAAAAGGGTGCTACGAATTTATTCACAGCCTCAGAATTTCCTATGGAGGTCTATTTTATTAGGTCACCCTAAAACGGAAGCACCACACATGTAAATCAACAGAGCAAACACTATTCAGTTCTTAAAACCATCCCATTTTGAGCTTTCATTAGCTCAACTTTGTCAAGGGAGTTCTACAAGGTGTTAAGGCCTTAATTATCCTATAATAACAGATGAGTCATTACATTACATACCATTTAAACCACCGTTCGTCCCCAAATGGTCAAAAATGAACAAAGAGTAGAAAGTACCTGACTCAATGAAGAACTAGGGATATCTGCTTTATAGGTCTACTTTGGTCTCCCAAGAGGCCTTAGGATGGTTCTGTAACTGGACCTTCACAGTCATGATCTTTTTTATTTTCATCTTGCGGACCTCTCTATCTAAGATAGCCACAAGCTCCTCTTCATAGGACAAATTTTTGTTAGGTAACACTGAATCCCATCGGATAATGTAGGTGCCATCACCATGATATCTCTTCAACATAGAGACATGAAATACTAGATGGACTTTGGACAAGCCTGGAGGTAAGTCCATAAGCCACCTCCCCCACATGTTGCAGAATCTCGAATGGACCAATGTATCTAGGGCTGAGCTTGCCCTGCTTTTCAAACTGCATTATACCCTTCATTGGTGAAATCTAACTTTCTCTCCCATCATAAACTCCATGTCTCCAACCTTTCGATCAGCATATTACTTCTATCTACTCTGAGCTACAAAGAGATTCTCTTGAATTACCTTGACCTTTTCCTATTATTCTTTCAATGAATCTGTACCCCATGACCTTACTTCGAATGCATCAAATCATTCGATAGAGGATCTATATCTCCTTTCATATAAGGCCTCGAATGGAGCCATGTCGATGCTTGGGTGATAGTTGTTGTTGTACGCAAATTCTGCCAACAGTAGAAATCTATCCTAATGACCTCCGAAGACTATCACACAAGATTTGAGCATATCATCTAACACATGAATCTTCCTCTTGCACTGACCATCAATCTGAGGGTGAAATGTTATGCTCAAGTCCATCCTAGTACCCAATTCAGCCTACAAGGTTCTCTAAAAAATAGAATTAAAATACGTACCTTTGTTTGAGACACTGGCACCCCATGCAATCGAACCACCTTCTTGACATACAACTTGGCTAAACTTTCTGCATTGTAAGTCAAATAGATAGGCAAAAAGTGGGCAGACTTAGTCAGTATGTCAACAATGACCCAGATTGAGTCGAACTTTGCCAAAGTCTTCGAAAGACCCATCACGAAGTCCATTGTTGTCGTCTCCCACTATCATTTTGGAATAGGCATCCTCTGAAGCACTCCCCCAGGCCTCTGGTGTTCATAATTTACCTACTGACAATTTAAACATTGAGCAACGTACTCCAGAATATCTCTTTTCATCCTCCACCACTAGTAGTGTTGTCTCAAATCACGATATATTTGGTGGCTCCAGGAGGTATGGAATACCTCAAACTGTGAGACTCCAACATGATGGTTTTGATCAAATCATCAACCTGGGGAACACACACATGCCCCTTTATTCTTAAAACTCCTTCATCTTCTATCACCGCCTCTCTGGCCTCCCCTTGCAAGACCTTATCATGAATCTTGCTCAGTTTGGCATCTTTGAACTGTCTGGACTTAATCTCATCTAAAAACAATGATATGGCCTCCGCACTAGCCAATACGTTAAGTCTCATAAGATTGTTAGCTAGTGTTTAAACTTCCCTTTCCATTGGATGCTAGGTAGCCTTTAAGCAAGCCAAGCTACCCATACTTACAGCTTTTCTGCTCAATGCATCAGCCACCATATTGGCTTTAACCGGATGATAAAAGATAGTGATGTTATAATCTTTGAGCAGTTCCATTCATCTTTACTGACTCAGGTTAAGGTCCCTTTGGGTGAATACATGTTGTAGGTTGCGATCGTTAGTGAAAACCTCACAATAAACCCCATACAGATAATGCCTCCAAATTTTCAGTGCAAAAATCACGCTGCCAACTCCAGGTCATGCATAGGGTAGTTATTCTCATGTACCTTCACCTGCCTGGAAGCATACTCAATGACCTACTTGTCCATTAACACAACACCCAAACCAGATTGTGAGGCATCACAATAAATCACGAAATTTTTACCTTCTACTGGCAGCACCAGGATAGGAGTTGTAGTCAACAAGGTCTTGAGATTTTGGAAGCTCTCTTCACACTCATTTGACCACTAAAAGGGTACATCATTTTTAGTCATTCATGTCAACTGAGATGCAATGGCAGCAAAA
The DNA here is from genome assembly GCA_018107945.1 of Datura stramonium. Lineage (NCBI taxonomy): Eukaryota > Viridiplantae > Streptophyta > Magnoliopsida > Solanales > Solanaceae > Datura > Datura stramonium. The sequence goes on from JACEIK010000596.1 coordinate 167,805, forward strand.
CTCTTTACAAACTGGCAGTGTAACTAGCCAACCCAAAAAAAACTACAAACCTCTGTCACCGTCGTGAGTCTAGCCTGATTCCAGACTGCCTCCACCTTCTGTGGATCAACCATGATCCCTTCGTTTGAGACCACATTTCCCAAAAAGGATACTGATTTCAGTCAGAATTCACACTTGAAAAACTTTGCATACAACTATTTCTCCTTCAACAACCCCAATATAATCCTTAGATGATCCTCATGCTCCTACTTACTCTTTGAAAATATCAGGATGTCATCAATAAAAATGATCACAAAGGAATCCAAGTAAGGCTTAAAGATCCCATTCATCAGACTAATAAAGGCAGCTGGAGCATTAGTAAGTCCAAATAACATAACTAAAAGCTCGCAGTGTCCATACCTAGTCTGAAAAATGATTTTTGGAATGTCCTCAGCACAATTTTTGAAAACACGGATGCACCCTGAAGCTGATCGAACAGGTCATCTATTTGAGGAAGACGATATTTGTTTCGAACGGTGATCTTGTTCATTTGATGGTAGTCAATGCACATTAGCATACTACCATATTTCTTCTTAACAAATAACACAGGGACACCCCACGGAGAGAGACTCAAAAGAAAAAACCCCTTACTAAGCAATTCATGGAGTTTTCTTTCAGCTCTCTCAACTCGGCTGGTTCCATCCTATATAGCGATATGGAAATAAGTTGAGTCCCTAGCTCTAAGTCTATGCAGAAATCAATATCATGATCTAGTGACATACCAGGCAAATCTATCGAAAATACCTCTAGGAACTCCCAAACAACTGGCACTGACTCTATGGGTGGAACCTCTGTACTAGTATCCCAAATATGGGCTAGATAAGTCAAACACCCCCGCTCTACTAGTTTCCTGGCACGAATAAACAATATAATTTTCTTAGGGGCAGGGATAAAATCCCCCTTCCACTTCAATCTCGATGCACCTGGCATCGCTATGGTGACTGTCTTAGCATGACAGTCCAAAATAGCATGGTAAGGAGACAACCAACTCATCCCAAGAATAACATTAAAATCTGTTATATCTAAGATCACCAAATCTACCCGGGTCTCATACCCCATGAATCCTATCAAAAAAGCATGATAAACTCTATCAACACCCATAAAATTCCCCACGAGAGTAGAAACATGAAATCGGAGCATTAAGAATGTCACATACAAGGTTCAACCCCACAACAAAATAAGCAGATACATACGAGAAGGTAGAACCAAGATCAAATAAAGCAGTAGTCATATGATCATATACAAGAATGGTACTTGTGATCACTGCATCTAAAGCCTCTACCTCAAGTTTGCCTGAGAATGCATAGAAATGAGCCTGGCCTCCTATTTGTGACCTGCCCCTACCGGGCGGTGCACCACCTCTACTTTCCTGAACGCCACCTCTGCCAGTCTGATCAACCCCTCTTCCAGGTTGAGCTCCACACCTACTAGCTAAGTGGCCTCCTCCGTCAAGTTGAGGGCTACCCCTGCTGAAAAAATTGCCTCCCATACTTGCTGTAGTTGGGGCTCAAAGAGCCTGATATGGAACAATCTATCCGCCCTGTACAAACCTGGGGCACCACCTCCGAATGTGTCCATACTCACCACATTCGTGAAAGACCTTATCTATCACAGGCTTTTGAGTTGGAACGGAAGAAATAGGACGAGCCCTAAAATCTGATCGAGCCAACTACGAACCTCCTACAGTACTTGAAGCGCGATGACTGGCCCTTGGTGGACCCCCAACTGATACTTGCATCATTGACTAAATAGGGCATCTAGAGTACCCTTGAGGGAACGGAGCCCTGGAGAAAGAACCACTGGAATTGCCCCCTTTTCGAGCCTTCTTCTCGATATTCTTCGCATAACTATCCTGCTTAATCCCCTCTACATTCTTGACATACTTGATACCTCCTGAAAAGTCTTACTTGACAAGACCATATACAAGGCTGACAACTGGAGTCCCACATTCAGGCCCTTCATGAATCGCCTAATCCTCTCCTCCTCTGTGGGTAGTAATGATAAAGCATACCTGGACAGGGAGTGGAAATGGGTCTCTTAGGCTGCAATAGAGGAGGTCCCCTGTTCAATGCTGGTGAACTCATCACGCCTCTAGTCCTTGATGTCGCCAAGCGCACAATACGTGGTTGCCAGGTAATATAAGACGGCGACGTCCCGATATCGTACCCATAGAGACTTGTCATATTAATTTATTAAGTTGAATCTTTATTTCACTATTCAAAAAAATACAAGTAAAATTTGGAAAGAGTTTTGAGATTACTTTCTACTAAACTTGAAATGTAAATCAAAGATAATAAAATAAATTCGTTTGCGAGAGTTGTAATTCAAATGATGATTAAGATTCAGGGTCATGGCACTATTTCTTTCAGGTTGAGTTTTAGGGTTCAAATATACTAGACCAAGTCCTTCCAAAGACTGCTAGTTGCAAGTTACAAATTTATTTCTCAACTATTCTCCCGAATAGGCAAGAACTATCTCACAGACCCTAACATCTATATCCCTATGGTTGTAGGAGAAACATGAGATGACGGTTGAAGATATTTGACTCAACTAAGTAGGGTTGCAGGATATATCCCTATTCTCAACAACAAAATCAACTCCTTGAACTCTTAACAAGGAATCAAAACCTAATCTATGCTCCTTTTAGCCCTCATTACATAATATTCGATAGGTGATCATACTAACGAATAATTATGAAATCAAGTAAGCATAAACAATCTTGAAAAGAAGAATTAAACGTTTAGCATAAATAAACTTTCAAACTACAATTCGGGAAGTCCTGGTGCACCACTTCACCCATCTCTCCAAACTTGGCTTGAATTTCTTCTGAAGTTTGGCTTCTGCCGTGCCACTTTTGCTATCTCACCAAGGTGTTAACCAAAATTCTACAATTCGGGACCTGGTTCGCCACTTCTCTCAATGCACCAGAGTGTTAGAATATTTTTCTTCTATAGTTTGAGCTCTGGTGCGCCACTTCTTCCAATGCACCAACTTGCTTTTGTCCAGAAACACCTCCAAAGTTGCTCTAAAGCTCCAAACCTTCCTTTATAGCTCTTTTCGGATTGATTTCCACCACACTGACCTATTAAGCACCTAAAAAGTCACAACATAGGAATACAAGAATAATCCGTAGAAATGATACTTAAAGAGATGAAAAAAGTACTAAAATGCGAGGAAAATAGAGACTAAAAATATGTACTTTTGGCATCTTATCACAACCCCACACTTAGACCCTTGCTCATCCTCAAGAAAGTAACTTAAGCTTTATACCCTATCTCTATATGGATTTACACAAGTTGAATAGGTTTGCTCAGGCTACGACTACTATAACCACATAGATATTGCAAGTTTCCAACACAACACGCCTCAACTTTCCAAATAAGCTAAGGAACAACCTTTTAAGACAACCTAACCTCAAGAATTTACTCAAGCTCTATGAATATTGGATAACAACCATATGTCACCTATTTAAGAAATCAAACATTTCACCTATCATGTGTCAACCATGTTCCCTCACAAACATGAAAGCTGCCCACATTTTCTCACAGGAATATGAAAGAATTGCATGTATGGGCGTATAAATGAAGAAATTCATGCTCACTCTCACAAATAACTTCTCATGCATCATATGATGAACCATAGGCTTGTCCTTAGTGTAAATACTCCACTAATATAAGAATGTCAAAGTTAAAATCAAGTAGGACTTAAATGGTTGTAATGTAAACTAAGGAATGGGCAGGAAATATTTGGCTAGAATAGTAACTAGCCACCCTAAGCACTATACTTTACAACTTTTTCAATTTTAGCATACTCTTTGAGCTTCTTACTTTACTCCTTATGCCTTCTCTTGACTGAAATTTTTGCATCTTTGGTGATTAGTAGGGAGTTCTTGACAATATTTATTCTTTTCAAATTATTCATTCTCTTTTCTCGTCTCCCTACTAACATCACCTTCCTTGTTTTACATTTTTCACATTTTACCTTATCTTCTAACTTCCACACTTTAGCTTCCCCTTAATCTTCACTTGTGCTCCTTTCATGACAATATTTTTCTTTTTCAATTTTAAAGTTCCTTAGGAGTCATTTGGATCAAATAAAGGTCAATAGAATAAAAGAGATTTAGCTCTTAACATGGCTACCAAAAGAATAGGCAAAAGGCTCAACATGGCTAACTAAGAATATCACGAATGGGTAGGTAATTCATAGGATAAAAGTAGGTTAATCAAAGAAACGCATATATTATCTCCTAAATTCAACACACTTCATTTCGTTTAGCACACACCCGAGGCAAGTTCCAAACATCAATACAAAAACATGGAATATATAAAAATTATCTCACACACATGACACATGTTCAACTCAAGATAAATTCATGTAGACCCTCAATTAGACAATCTATAGAAAGAGTTCCATATCAGACCAATTAAAATCACACAAGAGTCTAGTAAAAGAGCCTAGGTGTCTCAAAAAGAGGTCATTCATATTTTTCCACAGCATGTTTTTAACTTTCAAACCCAATGCTTGCATGTTTAGTCAAATTAGCAGATAACCTAAGCACCTGTCATTCAAATGGGTTCCTATTGACTAACTTCTCTCAAGACAATCGTCAACCATCCATCATCAGGAAAAGCCTTTTTTCTTCTACAGAAAAATTAAAACTACTCCTAAAAATAAAAAATTTACCCGATTCGAAGGTCTCCCCTTCAGAAAAGAACCGTGGCCATAAGAAAAATCGAAGGGTGAATGAGACATGCCATTTTCAAAAAATTTCAAATAAACTTGATGGAATTCTCATCCTTAACCTCAAAATTTTGAAAGATATCCCCTCAAACCCACGCTTAAAGTCATGCTCAGTCCTCAGAGCATCTATAAAATAAAATAAGACATGAGTGAGAAATACTCTCTGAGGCCCTCTAGGGCTTAGCTAGCAGCATGTCTCTTTGATTCATGAGTCATGACCCCATACTTAATCTCAAAACATGCTCGTTAGCTTGAACTTCGAGTACTCATACTTCCCCTTCCCTGCACACAAAAACAAAAAAAAAGTGACACTATAAAAGAAACAAGAAAAACTACATTATTCCAAATTGGGTTACCTCCTAACCAGTGCCTGATTTAACATTGCGTCAAGATGCAATACTTCTCACTCCTCCAACTGAGCTAGATGATTTACACCCTGAGTTCCCAATAGTGGTTCTTTTGACACATGCTGATCAACTGCCTTCGTAGGCATTTCATGCTCTACCATTGTGATGGTATTTAGCTCCTCATAGTAGGGTGGCAATCGTGCCACCCTAAATACATCAAAAATTTCTTCCTGACCATCCATATTCATAGAAATCTTGCCTGACATCACCCTTATAACTGTATCTACTGTAGCCAAGAATCCTCGTCCCAAAATAGCACTGCTTCATCAACTTCATAATCAAGGATGATAGAGTCCGCTGGCAAGATGAACGGTCCCATTTTAATTAGCACATCTTCAATAATGCCATCAGGATAAGTGATAGACCTGTCAGCCAACTGCAGTGTCACTATAGTGGGACGTGGTTCTACTAACCCCAATGTTCTAAATAATGGCGCAAGCATAAGATTAATGTTTTCATCCAGATCACACAATTCTAAACCAACCTCACTTCTTTCAATGATGACGGGAATAGTGAAGCTCCCGGGGTCCTTCAGCTTTGATGGAATCTTATTTCTCACCCGGGAACTGCACTCCTTTGTAAGAGCCACAGTTTCAAACTCTGTTAGCCTTCTTCTATTGGCCACTATAACACCCTCAAAAGTTCATTAGACCAAACCTAGACTTAGAATGAAGAACCAGCATAAAATCCATAAAACTCTTCTCAGGATGAATCATCAAATAAGCCATTCTCAGAAACAATGTTCTGCTAGGAAGGTCGTCAATTGCCCTGGAAAATTCCTTCCCCAGGTTCAACGAGTGATGGAACGACCCATTACTTCTAGTAATGAGTCATTGTTTTGATCGTGGTGTCCATCTAGAAGCTGGTTAAAAACCTTTCTCAAAACCAATGAACGAGTAACAAGTCGTGGAAGGAACCAACGACTCATCGCATGGAGCCGTTGAAAGAATCCAAAAAGGGTAATAAATCCCCTCCAATGACAATGGCTAGATGTAACGACCCGTGGCTTCAACTAACGGGTCGTTATGTCCGTCCGTTGGGGAAAACCAAAATTTGTTCAAAATCTTCCCAGTGGCAACGAGTGAAACCAACGACCCGTTAGTTCATCAAATGGGTCATTGTTTCCATCTATCATTTAGTTCCAGTAACCAGAAATTTCATACCCAGGACCAATGACTGGTCCCAACGGCTCATAGTCATAATCAATGACCCGTTGGATCCCGATGGGCAATTTCGCAGACTTTCTCTCAGGGGAATTTTTGTAACTTTTTGTTATTTTAACTTCGAAGCTACATCATTTTGGGTTAATATTCAGGGGATTTAGAGGGTTATTTGATATTCCTCCCTCATTTCTCACCTTCTTCTCATCATTCAGTACGAAGAAATCTCAGACAGGCTTCTCAGGGCAAGAACTAGGGTTCTGATCTCCTCTAGATTTCCAAGAGCTTTAGCAAGGGATTCTTCTACAAGCATGTGAGAATTCAACAAGGAGATTCTTTCATCCTTGTGTCCCAAATAAAGTTCAACAAACTTTCTAAATTCTAGCCCTACAATACAGTTGAAGCTAGGGTTTTCAGTTATTGAGGAACTCCTTAATCTGGTTGATTTCCCTTAGTTTATATGAGTATTCCTAATTGAAATTCATGCTCTAGTTTTATTTATTTAGTTTTCTCTCATAATCTCTATCTTTAACATGATTCTAAGTAAAATTTGCATGATTTAGAACTCAGATAGAAATGTTATCTTGCCATGGAAGATTTTACTTGAATTATGAATGTTAGTACAAATACTTGAATAGAAGTTAATATTTTGAGTATTCAGTCTCAGAGTTCCAGTCAATACTCAGTATACTTAGCATTCCTCAGAAAGGTCAACTGATCAGTTTGACTATTATTAGTCTTAAAGAAATTCAGTAACCTCAGTAGAATCAATCTATCAGTTTATTAGTTGTTCTTTAGACTGTTACGACACTTTCAGATAAAGAAGCTCTGACTAGTCTTAGAATATAGTTTCTTTTAGGTCCTTAGACTCTTAAAACACTTCCAGATAAGTAGTTTTGACTTAAGTCTTTGCACATTAGTTTTGAGCTATCAGCATAATTAGACACAGTTAGGATTCTCAATGGGAGTAGAACTTAGCACCGAGGGGGACGAGGTTCAGCGCACCCAGGTTCCGAGAACTACATTTACACTATAGTTTATTAGTCTGAACGGGCTCCAGATAGTGATCATCCAGTTCAGCTACTATACCCTGGTAAGGTGTTATGGAACTTCTCCGATGAGGGGTATACATCGGACTCCACGTTTATCTCACGTGATTACAGGTCAATTATAGTCTCTCCCACACCTCACCACAGCACAGTACAGTTCAGTTATGACTTCAGTTCAGCTCATTAGTTTTCAGTATATTTTTTTATAGTATTATAGTGTAGCTTTCTATTATTCATTTTATGTATGATTTATCGCATACTCAGTACATCCAAAATACTAATGTATACTTTCATGATATATCATTTATGATATAGACTCAGGTACCCAGCCTCAGTATTGCGGTTAGATCCTCTCAGCGATATCCCAGTAGCTTCATTGGTGAGCCTTCATCTACCTAGGGTTGTAGCTTCATTCAATTATATTTTTTCCTTGTTTTGTTTTCAGACTTTAGAGTTAGTTGGAGGTTTGTCCTAGCAACTCATCAGTTCATTTAGAAGTCTTTCAGACAATATTTACAGATTCAACTAGATTTTTAGGCTATTTCAGATTTTGTCACTTATTTAGTAACAATTATTTCTTTTATAAGCTTTCGCTCTTTTATTATTATATTTAGCAGGTTGGTTTTAGTACAATATGCTCTACCAGGGTTTGCTTGGCGTCACTTGTGACTCTAAGTACCGTGTCACGTTCAAGGTGCAAACTCGGGTTGTGACAGCTATAATATCCTTAAGATATTTGGCGTACTTCGGAACCTCCTGCAACAACTCTACCAATGTTAGATTCACATGCACCTACTTCAAGACATCTAGAGATTTCTTACAAGTCGCGTCCTCCTTCTTCTTTCTAAACCTTTGTGGAAATAGAGGAGGTGGTCTAACTTCTACTGCTTTTGGTTATGAATGACTCAACTCTCCAACCTCCTGCTTTGACTCTACAACTGGGTCTACCTCTTCTTTATTGTCTCTGGGTATCACTTCACCCAACTCTTTTCCACTATGCAAAGAAATTGAGTTGACATTCTCCTTGGGGGTCTTCTCAGTATTACTTGGAAGTGCCCCTTAAGGTCTAGTTGTATGTTGAATTGACAACTGGCCTACTTGTCTCTCCAACTCATGGATTAACTTCTGCATCTCATTAACAACCTAATTCTGCTAAACCATCCATTTCTTAATGGTCTCCTCTCATGAACTACTGGGTTGTTGGCCCTAATTTCTTTGAAATTTATTCAGGGCTCTTTGAAAGTTCTTATTTCCTCCCCATGGGGGATTAGTTGCAAAACTGTACCCCTAATTATAACTATTTTCTGCAAATCCTCCACTTCGACCTTGTTATCCCATAAAATATAGAGATGTTGGGTTTAGTGGACAACCTGAATAAGCATGACTCTCTCCACATGCCTCACATGATGGCGGTGGAGTCTAAACTTGTTGAACATGATGAAACTGACTTACTGCTAGTGTGGTCACTAACTTTCTAATCATATTCATCAACTAATTTATATCTGACCGAATTTCATCCATACCATCAAGCTCAAGTTCCCTGGAACCTTTGTTGCTGCTAAACCTCTGCTTGAGTCCTGATAATCTTGACTCCCAGCTAACATGAGATTCAAGAAAGCTTCTATCTCATCATAGCTTTTGGAAAATATTTTCTCCTGTGTAGTAGAATCAAGTAGAATCTTGGACTTTGGCTTCAATCCCTTTGTAAAGTTATGCCCAATGATCTCCTTCGGTTGTATGTGATATAGGCAATCTCGCAGATATTCTTTCTATCCCTCCCAAGATTTATCCAAGGTTTTACCATCCTTCTGAATGAACCCTGATATCTTTCCTCTCAACTCTTTTACTCTCGTTGAAGATAAAAACCTATTTCTAAACTTACTGGAAAGAGCTTCCCAGGTGGCGATGGACCCTGCTGGCTCATTCTGAAGTCATTCCTTTGCCTCTCCAATCAATGAAACTAGGAACAAAGTGAGCTTAACATACTCATCAGAAAAATTTTGGTGATGAAAGTTCTCAGTTCCACAAATGTCATCAAATGTCTGTGGAGATCCTCATGCGGCTTGCCTTGATATTGACAAGTGTTTTGAACCAACCGCATGGTTCCCTACTTCAAATCAAGATTTCTAGTTATAGTCGGCTTGATGATCGCTTTGGAAGCATTCTCCAAGTTCGGCCTATAAAAGTTTAGCACTGGAATTCTTTCTTGGTTGTTGCCCCATTCTTGCTCATTGTTCTCTGCCATTGCTAACCGATGAAACCTTCTTTCTATTTCAAGATAAGAGTAAGACAAGGATTGTCCCTAACTTCAAGTAGCTAGCATACAATGAACAAACAATACCTGAAATTTGCAACAACCAAAAACCAACGTAAAATATGAAACAGTGGAATAAAAATCCCAACCACAAACAATGAATCAATATTCAAGTCCCCGACAATGATGCCATGTTACACTCCGTAAGTTCTTGACACTTAGTTTGCCTATTCGCATGTTGGTTAAGAGTTTTAGAATGCCATGCGTGCGAGAAAAGGGACCGGGGAGAGACCGGACAAGCGCCAAGTCGGAGCGTCGCAAGGCAAATGTGACTTATAAATCACATTTGACTAATGTGACTTAAAGAGGAGGGGTTCGGGCCCAAGTATATAAGGCCTCCCACCTTGTTTTAAATCATTTCCTTATATTTAATTTCCAGTGAACGACCAGTAAATAGGGGAGACGAAGGGTTTTCATTAATTTTGGTCTGATTAAGCCGTCAAACGCAGTCCAAACTCAAATTAACTTTGGGTAGCGAAGTATAAAGCTGCAGGGAGCATTCCTGCGGAGTTAGTTTCGTGAAAATTGGCTGGCAAATCGTCTTCACACCGAGCCAAGGTAAGTGGAATTGCTCCAAACTAGTGTTAATATACTCCCAGCATTAAAGTGAGTATTTCTCCCTTCTAGACTTCCGAGAAATTACGAG
>JACEIK010000596.1:179691-190487 GCA_018107945.1 Datura stramonium
TATTTACAGTCGTTATATAGCCCGTTGTTTTCATAAATTCAGAATTAGAGCCAGCCTGGCACCAGAAGTGCTTAGGCTCAGTAGTCCAGCAGTCCAGGTCATAGTAGGGCACCAGGTACCAGTCATGCATCCCAAGGCGAGGCGTGACATGCCAAAAAATTGATGTCGCCAAGCGCACACGCAAGCATACGTGCTCCTCAAGTAATATAGGATGGTGAAGTCCCGATATCGTACCTATAGAGACTTGTCAGCTCAATTGCTTAAGTTGAATCTTTATTTCACTATTTAGAAAAGAAAAAAACAAGTAAAATTTGGAAAGAGTTTTGAGATTACTTTATACTGAACTTGAAATGTAAATCAAAGCTAATAAAATAAATTCATTTGCAAGAGAGTTGTAATTCAAATGATGATTAAGATCAGGGTCTTGGCACTATCGCTTCCAGGTTGATTTTTAGTGTTCAAATACACTAGACTAAATCATTCTAAAGACTACTAGTTGCAAGTTACAAATTCATTTCTGAACTATTCTCCTGAATAGGCAAGAACTATCTCACGAACCCTAACACATATATCCCTATGGTTACAGGAGAAACATGGGATGGCGGTTGAAGATATTTAACTCAACTAAGTAGGGTTGCAGGGTATATCCCTATCCTCAACAACGAAATCAACTCCTTGAACTCTTGACAAGGAATCAAAACCTACTCTATACTTCTTAACCCTCATTAGATAATATTAAAAAGGTGATCAGACTAACGAATAAACATGAAATCAAGTAAGCATAAACAATCTTGAAAAGAAGAATTAAATGTCTAGCATAAATAAACTTTCAAACTACAACCATCAAGCTATGAACAAAACCCTACATTAGGGAGTTTAGCCACTCATGTTCAAGTGTGTAAAGCCAAAGAAATCATCACTCGAATCACAAAGATAAAGAGTAATGAAGAAAAAACTAAGAAGAAAATGGAACTTTTTGTATCTTCCCCCACAAAACCTATGTGCAATGTTTGACTCCCTCTAACAAATTCCTTAGCAATGTATTTATAAGCATGGTAACAATTTCTCTTTTTCCCTTAAGTAATTCAGCTTTTGAACTTAGAAAAATAACTCTGGGACAAGCCCTGGCCTGCTACTTCACCTATCTCGCCAGACTTGGCTTGAATTTCTTCTGAAATTTGGCTTCTGGCGCGCCACTTCTGCTATCTCACCAAGGTATTAGTCAAAATTCTGCAGTTTAGGACCTGGCATGCCACTTCTCTCAATGCACTAGAGTGTTAGAATTTTTTCCTTCTGCAGTTTGGGCTTTGATGCGCCACTTCTACCAGTGCACTAACTTGGTTTTGTCCAGAAACACCTCCAAGGTTGCTCCAAACCTTCCTTTGTAGCTTTTTTCGGGTTAATTTCTACCACGTTCACCTATTAAGCACCTACAAATTTCACAAAATAAGAATACAAGCATAATTCATAGATATGATACTCAAAGAGATGACAAAAGTCCTAAAATGCGAGGAAAATAGAGACAAAAAAATATATACTTTTGGCCCCTCATTAGTCCTGCAAGGTGTGAGGTACATACTTTTCCAATAAGGTGGAGTAAAACTGAGCTCATGTCAATTGTGGTGATGTAACACCCCAAAAGTCCCAGAGATCAGACCCCATAATTGAAACAAGGAAACAACAGAAAATGAAATTTTTGCCTCAGGATGAGTCAGGGTATGACTCGTTAGATGATACCACGAGTCGTGGTAGGTAGTCAATAGAACTTTTGGCCACAGGTGACTCAAGGAACAAGTCGTTGAAAGGGACAAAGACCCGTTATGTCCCTCATCGTGAGCAACAGTTTAGGAAATGTTCAAGTTTCTCCCAATGACCACGAGTCCAAGGACAACTTGTGGTACCCCATGACAACCTATTGTGAGGATCCGTTGGAAGGATTGCATAATTTGTTCAGATGATTTAATGATGACAACGAGAGGAGTGATGATTCATCATTGCGAGTAATGACTCATCCTATCTGGTCGTTGGTTGGAGAATTTGAGGAAATGCAAGGCTTGACCATTGACCATGAGTCACAGGATGACTCGTGGTACCAAGTAATGAGTCATGATGGGTTCCTATTGTATGAGAATCAGAAAACTATGAATTTTCTCCAGAAGGAATGGATGGATTCAATGAGTTGTTCTGGCAGACAATGACTCATTGTGTGTATTGTGGTCACTGTCGGGCAGATTTTTAAAATGAAATTCTAGGGGGTATTCCAGTAAAATTCTATGCTTCCAACTCCTAAATGATGTTATTTTGGGACTTCTAAGGGTTGAATTAAAGGAGTTTTCATATCTTAATCCCTCATTCCTTCTCAAATCATCCATAGGTTCTTCTTCTCTCTTCCTCTCAAGCCTCAAGAATACCTAGGGTTCTTCCCCAAAAGCTTCAAGATCAAGGAACTAGTGGGGGATTTCTTCAAGAGAGGTATGTAATACTTCAACAAGGGTTTTCTTCCATCCTTGTGTCCCAATTATTTTTCATAAACCTTAGAATTCGAAATCTCTAGAAAAGCATGACCTAGGTTTTGGTTCCAAGCATGAACTCTTTTATATCATCCATGTTCCTTAAGTTTTTATGATCTATGATAACGTATATTCATGATTCCCCTCAAATTTCCATGATTTTGTACATGATATAGTGTTAGTATGATTTCTAAGACAGTCATGATTCGACACTATTTTCGAAAGATATGATTCTCCATGAATTCAGCACTTATGGTTTACACTACGATTTGGACTTAAATATTAAATTATAAAACTTATTAGAAATCAGTTGAGATACTTGGCTTTTATTAAAATATTATTAAAATAGGTAATAAAATAAAATTAAAAATAAATTATTCAATATGTAATTGCATGTTGTCAAAAAATAATACCAATATTTAAGATTCACTTTAAAAAATAATAAACTCTTAAAGTACTTTTTCAAATAATAATAGTAAAAGATATCATTCACATTATGACTAAAAATATATTAATAGTAATAAAATGATACTAAAATAATGTGAATAATATTTATTAGCATGAAATTTGATAAAATCAAGTAAAATAGCAATTTTTCCCTCGTAGATGAAAACACAAGCTCAAACGAGTAAATTGAAAGAAAGGAGAGTCAAATTAGGTGTCAACACTATGTTGATGACTTGGTGGTGAAATCAAGAAAAAGAGATGACCACTTGCATGACTTGAGAATGGTGTTCGAGCGACTTTGAAGGTACCAACTCAAAATGAATCCTTTGAAATGCGTCTTCGGAGTTACTTCAGGAAAGTTCCTAGGATTCATTGTTCGATATCGAGGAATCGAAATTGATGTTATTTTGAAGATGCCTGAGCCTAAAGATATTCATGAGCTAAAAAGCTTGCAAGGAAAGTTTGCGTACCTTAGGAGGTTCATTTCAAATCTAGCTGGGAGATGTCAACCATTTAGTCGTCTTATGAAGAAAGATATTCCTTTTCAATAAGACCAAGCTTGCACAAATGCTTTTGAGAGAATAAAATCGTACCTGATAAATCCTCCGATTCTTGTGGGTCCCATCCCTAGAAAACCATTGGTATTATATATTGTAGCACAAGAAAGGTCAGTATGAGCACTTCTAGCACAAGAAAATAATGAAGGGAAAGAAAATTCCCTTTATTACTTGAGTAGAATGATGACATCAAATGAGGTGAAGTATTCGCCCATTGAGAAGTTATGTCTGGCACTTGTATTTTCAATTCAAAAGTTGAAGCATTACTTTCAAGTTCATGTTGTGTGACTCATCTCGAATGAAAATCCTATCAAGTTTGTCATGTTCAAGCCCATCTTAAGTGATTGATTAGCAAGGTGGTACCTTAAATTTCAACAATTTAAAATTGTGTATATTTCTCAAAAAGTAGTAAAAGGACAAGTGCTAGTAGATTTCTTGGCCAACCATCCAATTCCAAATTATTGGAAATTATCTGATGAACTACCTGATCAGGATGCGATGTTGATAGAAATTCAACCTCCTTGGAAGATGTACTTTGACGACGCTGTACATCATGAAGGAGTTGGTGCTGAAGTAGTATTTGTGACTTCCTCTGGGGAAGTTTTTCCCTTTTTCTTCAATCTAACACAACATTGCTCCAATAATGTCGCTAAATGTCAAGCACTCATACTTGGACTCGAAATGACTGTTGAGATGAAACAATTGCAACTGCAAGTCTTTGGAGATTCAAAGTTGGTAATCAATCAAATTTTGGTTATCTATGAGGTCAAGAAACACGATTTGCTTCCGTATTTCAATTATGCTCAAAAGATGATAAGTTATCTTGGAGAGCTGACTATCCAACATATCCCTGGGACGGAAAATAAAAGGGCTGATGCATTGATAGCTTTATCTTCTACATTGGTATCGCCCGATCAAATGCAAGTCTCCATTTGCCGAAGATGGGTGACACCATCACCAAATGAACATGCAGAAGAAGTTGAGCATGTCATCACAACCTCTGAGGCTGAAATCAAAGACTGGAGAAAATCAATAATTGATTACTTGTGCTATGGGATATTTCCAAAGGATCTTTGAAGGAAGATAGAAATCTAATGATAAGCCCTTCGCTTCTTTATTATAAGGATACAATCTACAAGCGATCATTGATGGAGTGCTCTTACGTTGTTTGGGAACAAATGAATCTGTTCAAGCCATGTAAGAAACATATTCTGGAGTATGTGGAGCACATCAATCTGGGGCAAAACTTCATTTTCACATAAAAAGGATGGGGTATTATTGGCAAACTATGGTGAAAGATTGCTTGGATTATGTCCGAAGGTGTAAAGCTTGCCAATTCCATGCAAATTTCATATATCAACCTCCAGAAGTATTGCACTCAACTGTTTCCTCATGGACGTTTGAAGCTTGAGACTTGAATGTCGTTGGACCATTGCCAAAGTCTTCTGGGGACATTTGTACATTCTGGTTGCAACTGGTTACTTCTAAAAATGGGTTGAAGTTTTTTCTCTTAAAGAAGAAAAAAAGAAAAATATAGCAAACTTCATCCAAGTCAATATTATCTATAATTTTGGGCATGCCTCGATATATATTGACAGACAATGGTAAACCATTTAGTAACAAGTTGATGACTAAAATATGTGATCTTTTTGGCTTCAAGCAACGCAATTCCTCTATGTATTATGCTACTATCGATGGTATCGCTGAAGCATTTAACAAGACACTTTGAAACTTGTTGAAGAAAGTCATCTCCAAATCTAAGCGAGATTGGCATGAGAGAATGGAAGAAGCTCTTTGGGCATACAGGACCACATATCGGACACCAACGCAAGCGACTCCTTATTCACTTTTTTATAGAGTTGAAGCAGTCCTTCCACTTGAGCGTCTTCCATCTTTGCGACTTGCTATTCAATAAGGACTCACTGATAAGGAGAATGCTCGATTATGCCTTGAAGAGTTGAAAGCTCTTGATGAAAAAAGACTAGAATATCAATAAAGCTTGGAATGTTATCAAGCCAGCCTATCTCAATCTTTCAGTAAGAAGGTTCATCTTAGATGCTTCCAAATGGGTGATCAAGTCCTCGTTGTAAGAAGGTCCATTATTACTTCTCATCGATCTGGAAGCAAGTCCTCTGCTAAATGGGATGGGCCCTATCTTGTGCAGAAAGTATACTCAAATGGAGCTTACAAGCTTGCCGACTTAGAAGGTTTGAAAATTGGCCCCATCAATGAGAAATTCATGAAAAGATACTATCCTTGAAGAAAAAAAGCTCGCTTCTTAAGGCACGAGCATAAACGGCATATCACTCTTGGCTCTCAAGAGTATAAACTTTTCACGGCTCCAAAAAAAAAGTCCGCTAGGTTGAAAACCTCGCAAGAAGTAGCCTAGACAAATGTTAGGACACCAAAAAAAAGAAATTAGTTAATTAATTAAATTCACTCTTTATGAACTACGAAATGACTTGATCCTCTTCAACGAAGTAGGTAGGCAGTTTAGAGTATTATTGTAATTTCAGACTCATGAGTTTAAAAAGATATATCCTCTAAGTGATGTTGAAGAGATAGGTGATGATATAAAATTCAACTTAACCAACACATAAAGATTATATCTACAGGAGTTCTTTCTTTTGAACTTCAAACCTTTATCAAACCTTGATGATTCAATATAATGGGGGCAAACCTCCATGGAAAATCAATTTTTCCAACAAGATGACTACATCTTTTAGCAAGTTATCAAATTCGCAAGTCAGAGTCTTCAATTTTTAAAGCCTTTGAGTTCTAGGTTCAATCCACTATGTAGGTAAATCTGGAGTTGTCAGCTTGTCAGTATTCAAAGCCGATTTCAAAAATCAATTTGGAACATTTTTGAAGGTTTTAAAATCTAAGTTTTTAATATATTCTATATTGATAAGTCTAGTCCTTGGGAATCAAGCGGGTTATAATTTCAGCATTTCTTCATCAAGATATAATTTTTCTAGTGAATTCGCACAAATCTAGAATTGTCAGCTTGCTAGAATTCAAAGACAGTTTTTTAAAAAAATTGAGGTATTCTTGATAATTTTAAAATCTAAATTTTGGATATATTCTAGATTGAGAAGTTTATTTTTTGGCGAATCAAATGGATTGTGATTCTGACATTCATGCATCAAGAAATGATTTTTTTGGTGTGGCGCGCATATTTGAAACTATCAGCAAATCAATGTTTAAAGTTTATTTCAAAAAATAAAAACAATTATTTGAAGCAAAAGGGAAATAGACTTTATTCTCCATAAGAGTATCCACTGATGAATTGACTGCAAAAAGAAAAGAAAAGAGGGCAAGCAAAAAAAATTTAGACTAATCTAAACATAATTTGTAATTGATTAAGTCTTAGCGCATAACTTCTAGGCACTCCTTCTTCTGCTCTAAATCAGTCAAGTCATCATCATTCAACAAGTTTGCGTCACTACATGCATCAAAATCCTTTTCAGCAATTGAGACTCCTAATTTGGCTTCTTCAACTTCTTTCTCGATAGCTTCCAAGAGGACTTTTAAATCCTTTTCTTTTCTATGCAACTTTTCTATCTTCTCTTTCACCTCTCTTAGAGACTGGCGGATAGAGAAAACTTTTTAAATCTTCTCATGTTCTTCAAACATGGCATTTGAAAGACATTCTCTAGCTGATATGGACAACATTTTTCTTGCAGCTTCTATATCCTTATCATGTAGAATCGATCGTGCCTGGTCATATATAGAAGCAACCTCAAAAAATGACTTCACTAATCCCATCAAAGGGGAAACATCCACATCCTTTCCATCCATCTCCTCAAGAATCACTTGGACCACTTCTTTAAGAGAGGAAGCACAATCTACATCGCTTTCGGAAAGCTTACCCTGAATTACACTACAAAGCTCAAAAATAAACATCTTTTGATAGTTTAGAAAAACCTTCTTTCCATCGAACACAAATACTGCAGCTATTGGATGTTTTTGCAAATCAAAACTCAGCATCGCTCTTAATCTATCGTGATGAATAGAAGTTGTTGTTTTTTCTGTTTTACCTGCAGAAGATGATTTTATTGAGTTCGGACCAGAAACAGACTCTCCACTCTTCTATGACACTCATGTGGTAATGCTCTAACATAATTTGACTGTAGCGGTAAAACAAATAATAAGTAAAAGTCACTACGATATGTTGGATAAACTAAGATTTTTAAGCATACCTCTTTAAAAAGAACGGTCAAGGTCCTCGAAAGGCTTTCAACACTGTCAGGAATCTCAAGCATTGCTAAATTTGCGTCTCCTGATTTGTCTGAATGCGGCCTCACTTTTCTCCAATAACGATCTTCATGACTACTAGCATATGCTAAAGAACTTGGGATTCTTTGATAAAATCCAAATTGGCGACTGAATCGGTGTGGACTATATGGCTCAATAATGATCGAGTTTCCGTTTCTTAAAGAGAGATAGCCAAAGTGGATGCTCATAAAGTAATTTAACTCCAAGTCGAGTGCATCATTACTATCAATATAGTCATAGGGATCAAAATTATTTAACATCATAGAAGCCCAAGCTATGTTATCCCCTTAATGGATGCATTTCCTTGCTTTTTTTGGGTCAAAGTATCGTGCAACACCCTCTCCTATAAAAGTTATCTTAGGTGGATTAGACGGTCCATTTGCAAGCACATAATGAGTTTTGAAATAGTGAGCAAGCCAACCGTAAATATAATGAATGGGAAAGTGAACTCTGACAAAATCATGTTATGACGATCTAGAAATATTACTAAGACCACTATAGATGCTTGCTAAAACAGGCACTGAAAAACTGATCTTCCATTTGGTAGCCTTCATAGCTGCTATTTTAAAAGTCTCTAGTCGAATAAAAACACCCTCTTCAGAAGGAAGCACGAAAGCACACAACCAACATGACAAAAATGCTGCAAGTTATGTTTCCTCCTTCTTTGCAGGCCTCACACCAAGTTTAGAAAATACCCCTTCCTCGTCTCTTGACCATTGAGATATTTCAGGTATATCCCAGTAGGGTTGTGCGTAGATTTTAAGTGTGCAGTCTTCTTCTCCCTCCTCAATGGAGCAGGTTCACACTTTAGAGCTTTTTTGTATCAAAACCCTATCCACTTGCTCAAAGAGACTCTTGAGTTGTCAGTCTTGCTCTCCTGTAAATAGTGAAAAGTTGTGACCAAGTACTCGCAAACTCGAGGAATTTATTTGGTCTTTCACATCAACACATGTGTGTTCCGTAGCCTCGGAAATGACCTCCTCATAAAAGGAACCTCTAATTGGCAAGCCTCTAAGGGTATATAAGTCTCGTAATGAAATAGATAGTTCACCAATGGATGTAAGAATTGTATTTGTCTTTGGGCATCACGCCTCACAAAATGCTTGTAATGTATCTTAATTTCGATCATAGGTGAAAAGCGACTTATAAATTGCATCATAAATGTATGAGCAACTAAGACTTCCTGACTTCTACCGAGTGTATCCTCAGCCCACTCCCAATGCCCTGGAATATGACAATATTCACCCTCAAATACTACTATCTCTCCCCAACATATTTCTCCTCGAACTACGTGACACCCCAGGCTAAGAAGAGCGCTTGTAATATTTGTGTAATGGTGGTAAGGCGCCTGAAGAGACCACGTCTGAGAAGATCGAGCTGAAGGGAGTTTGCATTCTGAAGTCCAATTTGTTATATGAAGTGAGATTCTAAGAAGTGTCCATGGACCTGCATACCATCCAGTCAAGGGAGTTTGAACCAGCAATTTTGTTTGCACTGAACTTTCATTTCTCTCAATAATAAGATATTTGAGTTTGGACGAATGAGAGGTGTAGTCTCTAAAATTCACCATCTAGTTAACCTGCAAAAACCAAAAAGAAAAGAAAATAAAAAGAGATCACTATCCAACTCAAGAACACAAGGAAGAATATAAAGATCATGGCAGATATATTCACAATCAAAATCCTAAAGATCAGATGAAATTTATCCTGTAGTATGCCTCAAACATAACTATCTTAAAGCGCGGATGAAATTCATCCTGTACTACATCTCAAATCCAATTTCTTCGAGAACATAACCAAAATCTTAATGTGCGGATGAAATTAATCCTGTACTATGCCTCAAGCTTGATTTCTTCGAGAACATAACCAAATTTTTAAGGCGCGGATGAAATCTATCCTGTACTACGCCTCAATCTTAGTTTCTTCAAGAACATAACCAAATTCTTAAGGTGCACATGAAATCTATCTTGTACTATGCCTCAAGCTTGGTTTCTTCAAAAGACATAACCATCTTAAGGCGCAGATGAAATTTGTCTTGTACTACGCCTCAAATTTAGTCTTTTCAAGAACATAATTCAAATATTAAAGTGCAGATAAGATCCATCATGTACTATAATTTTAGCCTGCGCAGATGAGATCTATCACGTACTATAATTTTAGTCGGGTTCCTTCAATATATGGATAATGCAACCAAAAAAAGAAGAAATAAAATTCACATGTGCTACATGAGTTGGCTTGGTAAGTAATTATTGTGATCCTTGGTAATTTGCGTACTTGAAAATTACACTATTGATGTGAGCATGAGATTTGAAGAGAATTATCTTAAAGGGGAAATATGTGGACTCGGCAGAGGGTGCAAAACATTTATTAAAAAAAAAGGAAATTCACCTATTGAAATTGTTAAATTGTTTGCGATGGAACCAAAAAAAATTCCAATACAAAGATGAGTTAGCTTTTGATAATATCAAAGACAAGAAAATATACAAAGGACAACCACTACAATGAACAGTGAGGAGCTTTTCTTTTAATCATATAATATATTGAATTCTTTAAAGCATCCACAAAATTACAAAAGGCTATTATGAAAGTTGTCACGTGAGATTGACAAAAGTGAAATTGTACAAAAAAAAAGTACCACATGCATCGCGTGTCCCAAGTTTCCTTGAAAAAGTGTATTACCCATTAGATTTATCTCTAAGGGGTCGTTTGGTAGACCGTATTAATTAGAATAATTCTTGGATTAAAATTTAGTTCAAGTCAATACATTATTTGGTTACTCACTTTAATTTAATCATATCTAATATATGGATTACTTATACACCATAGGGTGTATTATTTTATACCAAGAAAATAAAGAGATTACTAATTCTTGTATTAACATATAAGGATAAGATCCTTAAATGACTAGACTATCCCCAATTTCTTTTCCTAAATTTTTTATATAAAAATTCAAGGGTATAATTGTAAAGAAGATTTTTGTATAGTTTTAAACCAAACACAATACA
>JACEIK010000596.1:242364-262952 GCA_018107945.1 Datura stramonium
ATATAATAAAAAATACCATTCTTCCTTGACTTTTAAAATCCAACAAACTTTCATAGCATTATTGATGAAAAAATTATTAAATAATTTCAATATGAAAAGGCTTGAACTTACATTTGCCTTAATATAATCTACTTGGATGCCGTTTCTTAATATAATCTACTTGAATGCCATTTCAAGAAGTCTCCAAATTTGAATCTAATTCTTCATCCTGACACATCTGTCAACCATTTTCCCACGAGTTAGGACAACATTAGAATCCTTGGAACGATTCTTAGATGTTGATGACCAAGCTATTTCTAATTGCTATTCCAAGAAAAAGAAGAAATATGTGAGGAGAAAAAGTAAAACCTAAAAAGAATAAGGCAAAGGGTGCCTACTTGAAATTCGGAAATAACACATTAAAAAATGAAAATACAATAGCATTCACAAAAGAGAAAATCTATTAATCACCATAATACCACTAGGCCCTTTCAACTCCTCAACTACCCAAAAGAACATGGCAGAAAATATAACAATGTTCTTAGTCAGGAAGTCAAGAAATCAACAGTTCCCTAATGTCAAAATGTACTTGAATCAAAGAGATCACTTTATCTAATGCACGACATCCGGATTAGATAATTTCAACAAGAGCATAGAAATAAAAAGTAGCAGAAAACTCTTCCTAATAAAAATATCAAGCTAATGGAAAACAATATTGACAAGAAATTAGCAACAAATATACCATTATTGAGACAGTTCAATAATTTTCAACATATAAGAATTATAGAAAGGGAGAGAGCTGACCTTTATTTGTCATACATATTGGAACTTTCAAAAATATAAAATTAGAGGAAGACTGAAATTTCTATTATAGTTTATTTAAGGCTCGAGTTAAGTGAAGAGATGTTATTTTTACTGTTCCAATTCAAAAAACATGACAACAATAAAAAAAGGATATGAAATAAAAAATACCAAAACATGTCTCTATTTTCAACTTACACAGTAAATTATGGAGTCTTTATATTGTCCCATGAACTTTCTTCATTCGTACCTATTACTAGGTTTCTTGATTTGGCATATAATTGTTACATATTTATATGCTTGGAGTGGATCACTAATTAAGTTGGTGACATACATGCTTGAACAGAAACAACTCTTCATGTGTACAAACTTGAAAATATTTTTTATCTGTCATTTTTCTTCATTACCAAGTTGAAGATTTAACCAATGAATAATATGAACAAGCTTGAAGACATTTTTTCACCGAAATAAATGACTGTGAAAATTAAATTTCAGCACAAGTAGAATAAATGACTGAGAGAACAAGCTTGAAGGCTCATTGCGGAATCAAATTTCTACTTCAAAAAATATATTTTATCTTTTTAAGCACAAGTAGAAATAAGTTAAGTGCAAATAGATTTATATAAAATGTGATGTTTATGATACTATAAGACCCGATGAACAAAAGATATGTCATGTAACAGAACAAAACCTCTATCACTAAGACCAAGCGGATTTATCCTTATGTGAATATAAATGAAGAACTACAAATCATTAAATGTAAGTTTTTCTGAAAGTCATGAAAGAACACAGTACAATAATTTATAATAACTTAGAAATTCACTGAAAAGTCCATTTGATCACTCCCAACTCTATTGAAGGAAATCTAAACTTAAAATTGACCATCACTGTCACGATCCAAACATAGGCCCAGATCTAGGCACAGAACCTAAAACCATAAATGGCTCCAAGTCGACCCATGGTATGAGCATGACAACTAAAAATCAACACAATAAATGGGAAAATCTAACATTTTAAATAGCGAAAGTTTGAAAATGCAATAACATCTGAACAACGGAATACAAAACACTAATCTGAAGCTAAATACATACTATGTCTGATAAGCCTCTAAAATCTGACGAGTTGATGGGGCAAGACCCCAACTAACTCACTAATAAACTAAAACTGAACATACTGATGATAAATTGATGAGAAGGTCCTTGAAGGGTGAGGATTCACCAACAAGCGGAGAGAATACTAATTCTGAGGATCTGACTAATGGAGGGACTGAACCTGAATGTTCTAGAACCTGTATCATGAAATGATACAACATAGAGTATGCGGTCAGTACTTGAAATGTACCGAGTATGCAAAGATAAGTAAAATCGCTAAGTAAGTAAAACTGAAATCATGCATATCATAAAAAATTTCAACATAGGATTCTGAAAGTAAGGCTTGCATGCTAATATATGAAAATATGATTTAAACATGATTGAATATCATAAATGATTTGAATGACCCAAAGCTGAAACTGATAATCATAAGTAAAACTAAATGTTAGGTCAAACCTGCTGAAAACATAATATCATGACTGATAAATATCTATAACTGAAATCATGAGGAACAATAGGAAACTCGTTATAACCGACATTACCACGATAGAGCTTACGTGGTCCCGCTCAAGTGGGCAGAGCCGTCCAAATCCTTTCCAGGGCTAAGGGCGCTACCATGATATCGATATCAAGCTGAAGGCCCCTCGGAAAAATAATTTGAACATACCTACATTGGCACGTAGTTCTGAGACACAGGGTTGACTGAACCCTTAGCTTACTCGGTGCTAGACACTACTCCCAAAAACATGCATATGGTCTCCATCGTTTTTCAATGAAGCTGAACCATCATATTGCAATGAAGCTAAATCATAATAGTACATGCATAATCTAAAATATATCATGAGGAGCCTCGGCTCAAACCATACCACAAGCTGAAAAGTGGAAGTCTAGACTCCAAAACCATGTGATAAGCTAATAACATGAGATTGAAGTAAATCATGAAACATACTTGATCAAATGGGCTTGCCCAAACTTATACATTCTTTGAAATAGACTTGATAGTCAAAATCATGGATATAAACATGGGTAATTCAAATCATACATTTATCATTAACATTTCATCATACTTGAAAACATAGATCATAATCTCAATTCTTCATGAACTTTTATAATTGGCATCATAATTGTAAGACTTTGAAATCATAAATTTGTAATTGAAATAATTATAAAACATGCCCATGAATCTTAAAATAATATTAGGAACATGAATAAGATTTACCCATGATAGATACTTAGAGAATTTCACAAATTGGGTTAAAACCCCATAGATTCATCAATATTGAATTTCATGAATTTAGAAGAGGATTTTGGCATGGGAATGAAGGAATACTCCCATTCATAACCCTACATACCTGGGTTATCTGGTCTTACACTCTTCCTTAAAAGCCCAAAGGAATTGGAGAGTTCTAAGCTTGATCTTCCCTTAGAAATCCTCTAGTTTGCATGCATGGAGAGGGAATGAGTTAGAATAGATTTAACCCTCTTAAAACCCCCCTAATACGAGCTTAAAATGGTGTAGTTTAGGACTTAGAAGCTTAGAAATTATGAAATTGTCCTAATTTAAACACAGGAAAATTACATACTATCAGGTAGCACGACACGTCCTACAGATCGTTTCTCGATCCAAGGGGTCGTCGTTTCCTCCCATTGCAGCCTTTGATAAGACCTGAGTTCTGAACTTTTTCACGAGTCACACCATGACTTGTACCTTCATCCAACGAGTCGTAGGATCCATCCGTTACCATGACTAGGAGAAATCTCCTGCTCCTTCCTACAAGTGGGAGCAACGACTTGTTGTTCCCTATAACGGGTCGTACCTTGATCCCTATTATTCGACTCTGCCACCCTAGAGCCTTACCAATAGGTCCTTACCAAGATCCGTGATTTCTTATCATGGGTCATACCATGAGTCGTACCTTCCCTCCTAAAAATCTAGAACCAAACAAAGACTCTGACCCACGACCCATACCATCATCCTATGAGTCATTACTGGACTCGTTGTTACCAACTTATCCACAGAAATTGCTGACCACGAGTGATCCTACGGTCCGTTGGTACTTCCTACGACTCGTACCATGAGTTATCTTGATTTAAAATTTCAAAATTTTCTATTGATCACAACTTCAAATCCCGAGTCTAGTCTTAGGCACTTTCAGGATATTACAATATCTCCCCCTTGAGAACATTCATCCTCGAATATAGGGTAAACATACGAATAACTAGGGAAAAGATCTGTCATCCCAAATGCTAAATATTTGAAGTTGAAAATTGACGGAGTGACTGACTCCGAACTGAAATACATGACTAAAATGAATTCATAAATCACACATACATGCATTGATATGAAAGAAACTGAAACACATGAACTGAACATGAAACTGAATAGTGTACTAAGGAGGAAATTGATACTTCTAGTTGGAACTGGGCTGGAAGGGAAAAGGTGCGGGTATTTGGCTATCATATCCGCTTCGGCTTCCCATATGGCTCCCTCAACATGCTGATTTCTCCACAAAACCTTTACTGAAACTACTTCTTTGTTCCGTAGCTTCCGAACCTGATGATCAAGTATCTCAACCGGAACCTCTTCGTAGCTAAGGCTATCCTTCACATCTACGCTCTCCACTGGAACAACTAAGGCCGAGTCACCCATGCACTTCTTCAAGAGTGATACATGAAAAATTGGATGTACTAAAGCCAATTCTGAGGGCAACTCCAACTCATAGGCCACCTTGCCAACACATCTCACAATCCTGTAGGGGCCAACATGACTAGGACTAAGTTTCCCCTTCTTCCCGAATCTCATCACTCCCTTTATGGGAGATACCTTCAGAAACACCTAATCGTCAACTTCAAACTCATGTTCTCTCCTCCTCATATCAGCATAGGACTTTTGACGACTCTGAGCTGTTTTCAACCTTTTCCTTATAAGCTGGACTTTTTCCATAGCCTCATGAACTGAATCTGGTTCTATCAATGTAGCTTCACCGACTTCGAACTAACCGACAGGCGAGCTACACCTCCACCCATAAAGAGCCTTAAATGGAGCCATTTGAATACTGGAATGGTAGCTGTTGTTATATGAAAAATCAACGAGAGGTAAATGATCATCCCAACTACCTTTAAAATCAATCGCACATGCTCTCAACATGTCCTCAAGAGTTTGAATTGTCCGTTCAACCTGACCATCTGTCTATGGGTGAAAAGCTGTACTACGCTTGACCTGAGTACCGAGTCCCTTCTAAAACAATCTCCAAAATTGGGAGGTAAACTGAGTAACCCTATCTGATATGATGGACAAGGGCATTCCATGAAACCAAACTAACTCCTGAATATACAATTTGGCATAATCCTCCGCTGAATCGATAGTTTTGATTGGTTGGAATTGAGCTGCTTTGGTCAGCCTATCCACAATCACCCATATGGAGTTATACTATCGACGAGTACGAGGCAACCCTATAATGAAGCCAATATTGATTTCCTCCCACTTCCAAGTAAGGATACTAATGTCTTGAAGCATACCTCCAGGTCTTTGACGCTCAACCTTCACTTGTTGACAATTTAGACACTTAGCCACAAACTCTGCTATGTCCTTCTTCATGCCATTCCACCAATAGACTTCGCGTAGGTCATGGTACATCTTGGTGGCACCTAGATGTATAGAGTATCTGGAACCATGGGCCTCATTCAACCAAACTAACTCTTGAATATACAATTTGGCATAATCCTTCGCTGAATCAGTAGTTTTGATCGGTACGAATTGAGCTACTTTGGTCAGCCTATCCACAATCACCCATATGGAGTCATACTATTGACAAGTACGAGCCAATCCTATAATGAAGTCCATATTGATTTCCTCCCACTTACAAGTAGGTATTCTAATGTCTTGAAGCACACCTACAGGTCTTTAATGTTCATCCTTCACTTATTGACAATTCGGACACTTAGCCACAAACTCTGCTATGTACTTCTTCATGCCATTCCACCAATAGACTTTTTGTAGGTCATGGTACATCTTGGTGACACCTAGATGTATAGAGTATTTGGAACCATGGGCCTCATGCAACATTCAGTCCCTTAACTCATCAACACCTGGAACACATAAACGACCTTAATATCGTAGTACACCATCTCCCCCTTGGGAGAAAACCTCCACCTTCTGATTCTGAACCACCTCCTTCAGCTTTACCAAAATAGGATCTTTGTTTTGCCTATCCTTGACTTCAGTCACCAAGGAAGACCCTGATCCATTATGAGTAATGACACCACCATCTGCCAAGTCAACAAGACGAACTCCTAGTCGTGCAAGCCGATGCACATCCTTTACTAACTCTTTCCTCTCTTCATCTACATGGGACACACTCTCCATGGAAAGCCTGCTAAGAGCGTCTGCCACCACATTAGCCTTGCCCATATTATAAAGGACACTCATATCGTAATCCTTAAAAAGCTCCAACCACCTTCTTTGACGTAAATTTAGATCCTTATGGATAAACACATACTGTAGGCTTTTGTGGTCCGTAAACATATCCACATGGACCTCGTATAGATAGTGTCTCCAAATCTTCAAGGCAAATACTACCACTGCCAACTCGAGGTCGTGAGTCAGATAGTTCTTTTGATGGACCTTAAGCTACCTGGAAGCATAGGTTATAACCTTACCGTGCTGCATTAATACACAACCAAGGCCGATCCTCAAGGCGTCACAATATACCACAAACACATCGGTACCCTCAGGTAGAGTCAACATGGTGTTGAGGTGAGTCGAGTCTTCAACTCTTGAAAGCTCTTCTCACAGGCCTCCAACCATTAAAACATCACTTTCTTCTGAGTCAACTTAGTCAACGGTGCTGCAATGGATGAAAACCCTTCAACAAACCTCCGGTAGTAACCAGCTAAACCCAAGAAACTCTTGATATTTGAAGAACTATCTGGTCTAGGCCAATTCTTCACAACTTCTATCTTTTGAGAGTCCACCTATAAACCCTCACTTGACACGTACACTTGCTGAATTTAGCATACAACTGGCAATCCTTAAGAGTCTGTAGCACCACCCTCAAATGAGCGGCATGCTCCTCCTCGCTCCGAGAGTATATGAGAATGTCATCTATGAACACAATCACGAACATGTGCAAATATGGATTAAACACCTTGTTCATCAAATCTATGAAAGTTGTAGGAGCATTCGTTAGTCCAAAATACATAACTACAAACTCATAGTGACCATATCGAGTCCTGAAGGATGTCTTCGGGATGTCATTCTCTCTAACCCTGAGCTGATGATATTCGGACCTGAGGTCTATTTTTGAAAAATACTTGGCACCTTGAAGCTGGTCAAATAAGTCATCAATTCTGGGGAGAGGATACCTATTCTTAACTGTGACCTTGTTCAACTGTTGATAGTCAATGCACATCCGAAGAGAACCATCCTTCTTCCGAGCAAAGAGAACTAGTGCACCCTACGACACTTGCTAGGTCTGATGAAACCCTTGTCTAAGAATTCCTTCAACTGTACCTTCAACTCATTTAGATCAGCTAGAGACATTTTGTATGGAGGGATCGATATAGGCTGCATATCGGGAAGAAGGTTGATGCCAAAGTCGATCTCCCGCATAGGAGGAATTCCCGGTAGATCATCTGGAAACACTTTTAGATATTTGCACACTGCAGGAACTGACTGAATAGTCGGGGTTTCAAATGTAGCATCCTTAACCCTAATTAGACGGTACACACAATCCTTGGAGATCATCTTTCTAGCCTTAAGGTAGGAAATGAAGCGACCTACATGCACAACTGAACTACCCTTCCACTCTAGGACTGGCTCACCAGGGAACCAGAATTCTACCGGACGAGTTCTATAATTCACCAAGGAATAACATGCATATAGCCAATCCATGCCAAAGATAACAAACACCTGTACCTTCTAGGCACTAACTAGTGTGCCTCCTGCTAGACCTGTCACAACCTAGAATACTGGGCTCTACAGGTCTACTCCCCTAACCTCGAGAGCCTGACGCTCGTCCCCTCTGGTCGCGCCTAGATCCGAATGGCACACTCACTACTGATGGTGCTGGGGATGATGATATGTGGTGGGACTGCTGGATATGCCCATCACCAGGCCTTTGCTGGGAGAACTCAATCGGTCCTGGCCCTCTTAACCTCTCTCTCCCACTCACTCACTTGTACCGCCTCTATCTGCTGGGTGTACAAAACCAACCGCGAGAAGTCCATATTCCTGATAAAGCATAACGTCCTGCAATCCTTGGCCAAGTAGTCCGCTATCCCATGTACGAACCTGCTCACTCGAGCCCTCTGATCAGCCACCATCTCTGGTGCATATTTGGACAGGCGGGTGAACGCCAAAGCATACTCCTGGACTGTTATGTTGTTCTTCCTCAAGTTTACAAATTCAGTTGCCTTGATTTCCCTCATCTCTCAGGGGAAGAACCAATCTAAGAATGCGATATAAAACTCATCCTAACCAATGGGACCTGCTCCAACTGCCCTGCTATCCTTCCACTATCTGAACTAGATATGGGCAACCCCTTTCAACTGATAAGAGGCTAGGTCTGCGCACTTCTCCCCTGTCACCCCCATAATCTAGGTGATCTTCTGAGTTTCATCAATAAACTCATGTGGATCCTCGTCCACCTTTGATTTGAGGAACTCCGAAGTGTTCATCTTGAGAAAGTCCCTAACTCTTGCTGCTGCCGCATTCCTATTCTGGGGAACATGCGCTACCACTTGCTGGTTGACCTGGGTGGTCAATGCCTGTGCCAACATCTGGATGGCTGCCCTAAAGTTAGCATGAGCAACCTGCTCGGGCACATGATCCTCGGGGAATGGTGGGGCCTGCTGGTGCCCATCTCTGTTTCCATTCTCGTGGCCATTTGTATTTCTGTTCCTTCTTCCGTTAACTTGGTGAGGAGGCAGATTATGCAAACGTATGTAGCATGAGTTAGTAGGATAGAGAGACATTTCATCGTGCAACATAGATATTGAAAGAAGGGAAATTTCCTAGAGTGTTTCATAGCCTATTCGTCATAAATGTGGCGCGCTTTACACCTATGAAAAAGACTCTACTTAACACGGCTTTCAGACACCCTAGGACACTTCAAAACCTAATGCTCTGATACCAAGTTTTTCATGACCCGAACATAGGCCCGGATCTAGACTCGAAACCTAGAACCATAAATGAATCCAAGTCGACCCATGGCATGGACATCACAACTAAATCTCAACATAATAAATGTAGAAATCTGACATTTTAAACAGTGGAAGTCTGAAAATGCTACAACATCTGAACAATGGAATACAAACACTGATCCGAAGCTAAATACATACTATGTGTGATTAGCCTCTAAAATCTGACAAGTTGATGGGACAAGACCCCAACTAACTTACTAATAAACTGAAACTGAACATATTGATGAAAAGGTCTTCGAAGGGTGAGGACTCACCAACAAGCGGAGAGAATACTAACTCTGAGGATTTGCTAACTGTGGGGTTGAACCTGAACGTCCGAGTCTATATCATGAAACGATACAACATAGAGTATGCAGTCAGTACTTGAAATGTACCGAGTATGCAAGATAAGTAAAATCGCTAAGTAAGTAAATCTAAAACCATGCATATCATAAAACATTTCAACATAAGACTATGAGAGTAAGATTTGTATGCCAATATCTGAAAACATGATTTGGACATGACTAAATATCATAACTTATTTGAATGGCCAAAACCTGAAATTGATAATCATAAGTAAAAATGAATGTTTGGTCAAACTTATTGAAAACATAATATTATGACTAATGAACATGCATAACTGAAATTATGAGGAATAATGGGAGACTCGTCATATAACTGAAATTACCACGATAGAGCTTACGTGGTTCCGACTATTACACTCAAGTGGGTAGAGCCGTCCAAAGTCTTTCCAGGGATAAAGGCGCTACCATGATATCGATATCAAGTTGAAGGCCCCCCGGGAGAAGGGAAGGCTCATAAAGGAGGTTCCAAATAATTTGAACATACCTACGTTGGCACATAGTTCTGAGGCATAGGGTTGACTGAACCCTTAGCCTACTCAGTGCTAGACACTACTCCCAAAAATATGCATATGCTCTCCATCGTTTTTTGATGAAGCTGAACCATCGTCTTGCAACCAAGATGAATCATAATAGTACATGCATAATTTGATACATATCATGAGAAGCCTATACTCAAACCTTACCACAAGTAGAAAAGTGGGAGTTTAGACTCCAAAACCACGTGATAAGCTAATAACATGACATTGAAGTTAATCATGAAACATACTTTATCATATGGGCTTGCCCAAACTTATACATGCTTTGAAATAGACTTGGTAGTCAAAATCATGGATATAAAAATGGGTAATTCAAATCATACTTTTATCATTAACATTTCATCATACTTGAAAACATAGATCATAATCTCAACTCTTCATGAACATTTATAATTGGCATCATAATTGTAAGACTTGTAATCATAAATTCGTAATTGAAATCATTATAAAACATGCCCATGAATATTAAAAAAACATTAGGAACATGAATAAAATTTACCCATGATAGATACTTGGAGAATTTCACAAATTGGGTTAAAACCCCATAGATTCATCAACCTTAAATTTCATGAATTTAGAAGAGGATTTGGGCATGGGAGCGAAGGAATATTCCCATTCATAACCATACATGGGTAATCTGGTCTTATACTCTTCCTTGAAATCCCAAAGGAATTGGAGAGTTCTAAGCTTGATCTTCCCTTAGAAATCCTCTAGTTTGCATGCTTGGTGAGGGAATGGGTTAGAATAGATTTAACACTCTTAAAACCCCCCTAATTTGAGCTTAAAACAACGTAGTTTAGTACTTAGGAGCTTAGGAATTATGAAATTACCCTAATTTAAATGTAGGAAAATTACAAACTGCTAGGTACCACGACTTATCCTACGGATCGTTCCTCAATCCAACGAGTCATGGTCCCGTTGCAGCCTCTGATATGAACTGAGTTCTGAACTTTTCCATGAGTCACACCACGACTCGTACCTTCATCCAACGAGTCGTGGGATCCATCCGTTACCATGACCGGGAGAAATCTCCTGCTCCTTCTTACGGGTCGGAGCAACAACTCGTTATCCCCTACAACTGGTCATACCTTGACCCTTACCATTCGACTCTTCCACCTTAGACCCCAACCATCGGGTCCTTACCACGATCCGTGGTTTCTCATCATAAATCGTACCACGAGTCGTACCTTCCCTCCTGAAAATCCAGTACTAAACAACGACTTTGACCCACGACTAGTACCATCATCCCACGATTCATTACTGGACTCAATGTTACCAACTTATCCACAAAAAATGCTCACCACGAGTGATCCTATGGTTCATTGGTCCTCCATACGACTTGTACCACGAGTTGTCCTGAGTCAAAATTTTAGATTTTTTTCCTAATTACATTTCCAAATTTCGAGTCTAGTCTTAGGTACTTTTGGGGTATTACAATCACAAACATATGGAGAAATCATGTACTGACCTTGAAAAAGTCCAATGTTGGTTTTAGAAGAAATTAACAAAACTCTAAACCCAAAAATTTCTTGATGATTTGTGAAATAGATTGAACTAAATCAGATCTTTGGAGAAATTGAGTGAAGATGATCTAGTTATTCATGGGTTTCAGGCCATGTGCCTAAAAAATTGAGTGAATAAATTGGTTTCTTTTATATGAAATTGAGTTTCAAACAAATCGATTGTTCTTTATTGTGGGTTTCAAACCTTTTTTTGTGGGGGTGGATTTAAAATTGATGGTTTTGTTTTATTTTATGTGAAGTTAGCACTATAAGTATATTAATAGCGATCGGATTCAAATCTATTCATTAAGAAGTGGTTGTTAAAAGTTACATTTCTTGTAGTGATAAAGTGTAGACATTGAAGCTGGGAGAGATATTTTATTTCTTTTGAGATTGATATTCAAATGAATTGATTTAGCTTTTTATTTATTGAAAAAAAGTTATTGCTAAACTTTTTAGGAAGCTTCTTGCAAGTTACCTTCTTGAGCTATTTGCAAGTTGTTTGCAAGCCTTAAGAAGCTGCTGCAAGACTTTTTAGAAAATTGCCTATATGAGCTAGTTTCAAGTTGTCTGCTTGATTGCAAGATTCTTTAGGAAGCCGTAAATGTACTTAAATGGGAATACACTATTGGAGAATACCAACATCCTACCTATTACAACGCCCACGAGGGGACTTAGGGGCCCGGGTCGGAGTCGTGATCGAACATGACGCTTGCTTGGTGGGCTTAGTTAAGAAATAAAGTTGTGCCCTTGCTGTCAGCTATAACTTTTGGCATGAGGGTAAGCGTTTGATCCTAACAAGTCGTATCAGAGCCAAGGCCATGGGGTTCAATCCCCAAAAGCAACATGCTGCATGAGATAGGTATAGGGAGGGGATTGTTAAATATGGCCAACATCCTGCCTATGAAGAGTCATACGAGGTGGCTGAGGGGCCCAGGTTGGAGTTATAATCGAATATGATGCTTGGTTGATGAGCTTAGTTAAGAAATAAATTTGTGCCCTTGCTATCAGCTATAAGTTTTGTCATGATGGTAAGTGCTTGATCCTAACATACACAATACAATGTATTTATAACACTTCCCTTGGATTTTCATAACAAATAATGTGCCTCATTAAACCTTACTAAGAAAAACTTAGTGAAAAAGAATTTTAGAGAAGGAAAAAGAGTACACGTATATAATAGTATGCATTGTTAACTGTCTCATTAAAAATCTTATCAGAAAAATCAAATGGAATAAAATCTTGATTAAGAAAAAAAGAGTACAACACGTATTCTACTCTTCCGAATTAAAGTATCGCGTAATTCTTGAAAATGAAGTACTCCGATCTTGTATGATGACTTATCATATGTTAAGGTTGGTAATGCCTTTATGATTAGATCTGTCAAATTATCATTTGACAAACTGATTGATCATTTGCAACTCTATTCTTTTGATAAAATTGTGTCATTGTCATATGATATAGTTGGAATCATCCCAAGTTCATTTTTGATTTATAATTTGTTGTTATATTTTGTATTATTTGATTCTCATGTAGAAAAATATGGTATGACGATAACCTCATATGCATGGGAATAAATAACATGTCTGGATCAAACATTTATATTGACCAAATTAATGTCCTATATATCCTAAAAAAATTGATAATAATTATTAGGATAAACACATTCATATCATGATTAATTTTCAATATGCAATGATGTAATTTCAATATCTTCATGGAGGAGTAAAACTATATCATACTCATAGTTATAACAAGATATATAATTATATAAATTGCACAAAGATATGGTACTTTAAGGTCAATACAAAAATTTTCATTTCAACTTCTTTCATTAGATAATCACCCGTATCTAGAAACTCTTCAATAATTTCAACAATATTCAAGTCATCGATTTGCATTACAATACGAAAGATTCTAATTTCATAAAGATATAAGGGTAAATAGAGTCATTTTTATACCTTTCAGCAATAAATATTCACTAAAATGATTAAGTCATATCCACCTTACTTGATTTAGGATTATGAACAAAATTTTCAAAAACATATATATGGTTTTCACTTTTTCAATTCTTTAGGAATTTTCATATAAATTTTTTCAAATGAAAATATTCATTAGTATTTAAATATACGACATCTTCTGGTGTCTGGACTACAAGTCCAACAAGTTTTATACTTACCAAGATGTATTATCCCACTTGGTAACTATTTATATGTTAGCATGCTTTAACAGATATAGAATTCAGATCTCCATAATCTTTTATAATATTGTGCGCTATATTATATCAAATATATTTACTATAAAAATCTATCCAAAAAATAAGGACCAATATCGCCGCATGATGTAGGTACTTTGGGCAAATCCAACAACAAATTAACGAATTGATAGGCCTCAAAATTTGGCTCGTCGAAATTAATAAACCGATGGACAGTGTAAGTTTATATCAAGAGACGTCCCTCGATTTATTTTAATTTCACTTAGTGGGTTTTTTAATTCTCATCCGATGTGCAAAAAAAATCGACAGGCAAACTGGATATTCTTATTTAATTTAATATCGTAAAATATTTTCTAACAAATAAAAAAATAAAAAAATTTAAATACTTTTACTCTGTTCATCGGCATATTCTTCATATCCAAGAAAAAACTGATGGACATGATGGATTCTTTGAGTTTCTGCATTTGGATTTGTTTTCATAAATCAATAGACAAACTTATGCTGTCCGTCAAATTTCTAAAAAAAATAGATACAGAAACTTGCAATTTCTATATTTTCCACCTGCTAATTTAAAACCAATTAAGTATCAACTATTTCCAGTAATAATTTCTTCCAAGTCAATTTTAAATCAACTACAACATCAATAATATGCTAGTTATTAATTAGAAATACCAAATTCAATATAATAGATCCAGCAAAAGTGTAATACCCCGAAAGCGCCTAAGATTAGACCCAAGATCAAAAATTGAAGTTGGCTGAAAAACTAGGAAAAAATCACAGGACGGGTGATGTAACGACTCGTGGTTGGAAACCACGGATCGTTGTTAGCAGTCGTGGTAAGGAAGGTCCAGGTGTCAATGGAGACAACGGATGATGTAACGACTTGTTACCTGGAATAACAAGTCGTTGTTTGCAATCGTAGGAGCTCCTTTGAAGCTGGAGTAAGGAATTGTCCACCTCATCACCCCGAAGAGTAGTGGCTCTATTGTTTTGCACGCCTACATAGAGAGACTCCAAAAGTACTGACGCTCAATTGAAAGAAAGAGCAACTGATGACCCGTGGACACTAGTCGTAGTTTGGTTGTTAGATTTTCCAGTGGATGTAATGGATCAAGATCACGACTCGTTGAAAGCAACCACGAGTCGTGGTGAGGCTCATGGTAAGGAAGTTCAGGTTTGTGAAGGGGCTGGCAATGGTCGACCTAACGACCCGTCGTTTGAAACAACGCGTCGTCCTGTCGAGTCGTGGGAAGAATATGAAAGTTTGGATTTAGGCAGTGGATCCAATGACTCGATACCACAAGTCGTGGTATTGTGCAACGACTCATGGGATTGATCGTTGGTTCACCCAGTTCAGTTTTTTAGAGAAATTTCATTAAGGGTATTTTCGACCTTTCTATGCTCTAGGGCCCTAAACTACGTTATTTTATGTATTTTTCTGGGCATGATAAGATAGGTTAAGTCCCTCTTGCATAAGCCATTCTCATGCATGCAAATTAAGAGGATTTTGGAGAGATCAAGCATAGTTTCAAGCTTTTCCCTGTCAATTCTCCATTGGGCATTCAAGGAACTCTAGAATCTGATCTTACCCAGGTATGTAGGGTTATGAATGAGTGTTTCCGTGCACACCCATACCCATTCTCCATTAATTTATGAAAATCTACCAAAAATTCATGGGGTTTTGAATTCAATTTTTGTGAAAATCTAATGATTTACTAATGAGCTATTATGATTTGCGAATTACATCATATTTTATGAATTTTGATCATATTTTACAACTATTCTCGATTATAAAATTACTGATTACGAGTTCTACTCAATTAAGCCCTATTATGCATGATCTATGATGAATCGATTTATGATCTACACTTCAATTATTCATATTTATAAACCCAACATGATCTATGATTTGAAAAATGAATTTATTCAAATACCCAACATGATTTACAAGTTATATGCATGATTTTCAAGTATGCATGAGTCTTATGATTTATGAACTATTGATGATGAAAAGCATGTTTTCAAGTTACTCATGTTTATAAGAATGTTTTCGAATGAATTGAGTATTGTAAAGCATGGTAAAGTATTGGAAAATTTCCACATATTAAAGAATGATTTACGGTTTACGAATCGAATCTCATGATTTATCGATTTATGATGTTGGACGACTAAAGGGCCTTTGATTCTTGGCTAATTATGTTTTAATGGGGATCAATGAATGATGAATGTTTATTTTAGCCATGAATATTAATGAATTATGTTATTGATTTATATATGAGCCTAATATGCATGTTTTTGGGGGCCGTGTCTAGCATCGAGCAGCCCGACGTTCAAAGGACTATGCCGGTGTCTCATAACCACGTGCCACCATGGGTTTATAATGATACATTACAATAATAATGATCCCCTCTTTCGTGATATCACATAATGCACGTCCCTCGCCTGGCAAGCCAGGGGCGACTCTGCCCACTTGAGTGAGATAGTTGGGGTATCATGAAAGGCTCTACCATGATGGTGTCGGTTATGACGAGTTATCACATTATTCCACATGTTTTATGCATTGTTATGTTTATGTTATTATCTCAAGTGATGATTCGATAAAGTTTCCTTATGATTATGAAAATGAATGGTTTATGAATAATTTGAAAACCTTGAGCCTTACGTTATGTCGCGATATTTATGATATGAGCATGGTGTCCTACTCTTATGATGTTTTATGAGTTTCATGTATTTTAAATGTCCGTTTTACTTACCTTATATACTTGGTACATTCCACGTACTGAACGCATACTTTCTATGCTGTATCGTTTCATGATACAGGACTTGGCTCTCAGGCTCATCCTCATCCTTAGTCCATCCCAGAGTACGCTTTCAGCTTTGTTGGTGAATTCTTATGTTTCGAGGGCCATTTGATTTAGCATGTATGATGTTCTTTGTTTCAGTATTTGTCTGGGTTAGTTGGGGGTGTTGTCCCATCAACCATCTTACATGTTAGAGGCTTTCAGACAGTATGTAGTACTCAAATTATGTATATGTCCAGTGTTTCCGAATGTTATGATATGTGATGTTATGTTTATGTTTTAGCTATGCCTTATGTTCAGTCTTCCATTTAAAGTGAATAAAGTTAGATATGCTTATGCCATAGGTTGATTTGAGTCCTTTCGGGGTTCCTTGTCCAGTGTTACGATCTGGGTCTACGTTCGGGTCGTGACAAAAAGGATCTCATAAGTAAACCAAAGTTTAAAAACTACAAATATTTATAAAGTTTCCATTTGTTTACAATGTTCAATAATAACAATACTAACAACTAGGTGCTTGTTCAACACACTCTTCATCATCATTAGAAATCTCATCATCAATCGAGATGGAAGGAGAACGGGTACGTCTATGCCGCCCAGTTACAAGGAGACTATTCATTTGTGTCTTGAGTGTCTTGATGACATGATACATGCTCTTATTTTCGGCAATATGTTTTGCCTCGACATCTGCCAAGGCACGTTGTAACACCCCAAAATTTCCTATGACTAGACTCGAGGGTTGAAAGTTGGTCATGCAGAGAAACTGAAAAACTACCTCAGGATGAGTTGTAGGCGTCTGGTACGACTTGTACCAAGACTCTTGGTAGGAGGTTCAGCAGGCTGTTGGGCTTTAGTGAAGTAGGTATGACTGGTGGTCATGAGTCATATTGAGATTGTACAATTCATACCTAAGGGTCGTAGGGTGAAAGTTCAGAGAATGGTCCAGGGACCATAGATACCAGTGTCAGTACGGGTCATGGGTTCTAGGTACCACTCGTGCTATGAGTCGTATCACTAGACGAGGAAGTTTTAAGTGCAAAGTCTGAAGGATATTTTTGTAACTTTCTAAAATTTTAACTCTTAAATGACATCATTTTAGGTTTCCTAAAGGGTCTATTAAGGGGTTTTGCTAAGGCTAAACTCTCATTCTACTCCTAATACCTCAAATGGAATATCAAATCCTCCCAAGCCAAGACTAGGGTTCTTCATCAAATTCCTTCAATTCTCTCTTAGGTATTCAAGTCAAGTTAGAGATTCATCAAGCTCAGATGTGTAGGGTTATAAATGAGGGAATTCTTCCATCCTCATGTCCAATTTAATATCTATCTTGTAATTCAAGTCCCCAAGCATGATACTATAAAATTCTAAATTTAGACCCAATTGTGATAAAATCTCTCATGATATCTTACGACTTCAAGTCTCTTATGATTCAATTCATGAATTATGATTATGAATACATGTTTACTACCATGATCTCTCATTATCATATATTTTCAAGTTTATGATGGTTTCACCCAATTATGCATGATTTTTATAAATTTCAAGCTTATGAGCCTATGATTTCAAGTTATGACTAGTTATTCAAGTATGTATAATTTTCATGAAACTCAAGTTTATGTATCATGGCTAACTCAATGACATTATTTTCATGGATTTTTCACATATGTCAAGTATGATCATGATTTCATGATTTAGACAAGCCCATGCAAGATAAAGTATGTTTTCACGATGATGATTATGAGCCATATGCATATTTTTGAGAGTAGTGTCTGGCAACGAGTAAGTTAGGGTTCAAGAAAACCTTGTGTCTCAAAACTATGTGTCACCATAGATATTTATCCATGTTCAAGACCTATGGGGATTCGCGAGTTCTATCACTCCTTAATCGTTCCTTTCCTTGGCAAGCTTGGGACGGCTCTGCCCACTTGAGCGAGATAGTTGAGGCATCATGTAAGCTCTATCATAATGGTCTCGGTTATGATGAGCCTCCTAATATTCCTCATATTTTAAGTTATTCATGTTCATGACTTATGATACTATGTTTTATATCGTATTTGGCCCATCGATTAGTTTATAAGCTTTTACTTAAGATTTCAAGTATGGTAAACTATATGATTTCCACCTTTAAAGCTTGGGTCATTGTACCTCAGCTTATGGTGAATAATTCATATTTATTACTATTATATGATCATGATTTCAGCATGTGCCTTATTCTTATGTTTCAATTTAGCCTTTACTCACAACCTTGTTTCACTATTTTACAAGCATGTTTTACTTACCTTACATACTCAGTATATTCCAAGTACTGATCCCATATTTTATGCTATATTGTCTCATGATATAGATTTAGGTGTCTATACCCAGCCCCGACGTTAGTACTGCTCCTGCTCTAATCTAGTCCAGTCTCAGCCATGGTGAGTCCTCATCATTTCAGTAAATCAGTTGTTATGTTCCCTTGTTATGAATTTCAGTTTTTGACTTAGTGAGCAAGTTATGAGTGTTGTCCCATCAGCTCATCATATGGTTAGAGGCTTTTCAGATAGCTATGTATAGATGGTTCAGTATTGTTGTCTTGTTGTCTATGTTTATGCTTTTTGATATGCAGACTTCCGCTTATGTTGTGTTCATATTTTATTTTCACTTAGTTATGCTCATAATCATGCTATGTATATACCATGGGTTATCTTGGAGCTATTCGTGGTTCTAGGTCCTATGTCTCGGTCCGGGGTCCACGCTCGAGTCATGAAAAACTTGGTATTGGAGCATTGGGTTTACAGTGTCCTATGGTGTCCGAAAACTGCATTAAGTAAAGTTTTTTTTATGGGTTTGAAACGCGCCACACTTATGAGGAAGAGGCTATAAGACGTTTTAGAAAATTTTCATTCTTTCATGATCTCTATTGTGTGATGAAGTTCATCTCTCTCTATTCCCCTAACTTGTGCTATACACATTTTTGTAGAAATATGCCTCCCCACCGAGTTAATAGAAGAAGGAATGGAGATGACAATGGCCATGGAAATGATAATGAAGACGGGAACCATCCAGCCCCACCAGCTCCAGTTGATCCTTTGCATGAGCAGGTGACTCATGCTGAGTTCAGTGCTGCATTTAAGATGTTAGCATAGGCTATGACAACCCAAATCAACCAACAAGCAGTTTTCCATGTGAACCAAAATGGGAATGAGGCGGCAGCTAGGGTATGAGACTTCATCATGATGAACCCACCTGAGTTTCATGGGTCAAAGGTGAACGGGGATCTAGGAGTTTATTGAGGAGGTCCAGAAGATTACCCAGATTATGGGTGTTTTAGGAGAGAAAAGTGTAGACTTGGCCTCCTATAAGCTTAAGGGGGATACCCATATGGTTCTGATAGTAGAAAGAGGGCCATGGAGTTGGTGTAGTCCCCATTGGCCGGGATGAGTTTGTTATGGCTTTCTTAGACCGATTCTTTCCTCGAGTTTTGAGGGAAGCAAAAGCAGAAGAGTTCGTCAACTTGAAGCAGAATGACATGACTGTTTAGGAGTATGGCCTGAAGTTCACCCAGCTGTCCTAGTATGCTCTAGAGATGGTTGCAGAGCCGAGGGCTCGTATGAGCAAGTTTATGAACGGGATTGCAAATTCATTGGTCAAGGATTGCAGGATTGCCATGCTGATTAGTGATATAGATATCTCCTGACTGATGATATATGGCCAGCAAATAGAGGAGGAGTAGATAAAGGAAAGGGAGAGAGAGGCCAAGAAGGATATGACAAAGAGCTATGGTTACTCCCTCAGTAGAGATCCGGTGGTGGACATCACCCTTAGTCCCATCAGAGGTCATCAGCCCCATCTTCATCATCAACTAGTGTTCCATCCAGACCTCGAGGTGATCAGAGAGGCAGAGCGTCAAGCTCTAGGGGCCAGAGGAGCATGACAGAAGAGTGAACTTGTTCGGTGCTGTGGTGACTACACGCAAGTGCACGTGGTCGAACAAGTAGTAAAGTGGCTTAATTAAAGCCAAGTATTGATCCCACAGGGATTGAACTACGGTACTAATTAACTTAAGCGTCAGTGAACTATATCTTTATGAATGCAGACAACCAAATAAACAATATTTTGAGAGTTAAGTTTACTAAGTAA
>JACEIK010000596.1:286471-300842 GCA_018107945.1 Datura stramonium
AAATAAGTAGAATTCATACAAACAATTGAGATAAAAGAGAAAGAGATAGAGAAGAACCCTAGAATTTTCGTCCTCTCAACTTCCTGTAACCCACGTTCTTCCTCAACCAAGTCAGAATGTTTAAAATAAAACCTAAGTGTGCTATTTATACTCTTGAGAATTTTTCCCGAAATAACGAGTAACGTGGCACAGAGTGTATCGCGGAGCACTCCCTCCGTTCCACGGGGGTATCGCGGACCCTCTCTGGAAGTCGGCTCCTCAGCAATTTCACCTCAGCGTTCCACTGCTTGCATCGCGGAGCCTTGGCTCCGTGCCACGGCGCTATCGCGCACCTTCACTGGAACTTGAGGTTCCAGATAATTGTACTCAACGTGACATGGAGTGCATCGCGGAGCATTGCCTCCGTGTCTCTGAGGTAACGTGAACCTCCACTGGAAATTGCCAAAATTATTTCACCTGAGGCAGACTGCCTCCGCGATGGCAGCGTGACACGGCTCCATCGCGGAGCCCTTGTTTTTGCTGCTTTCCCTTGTCAACTTCCACTCCTTGTCTCCTAGTCCATTCCCGTTCTTCACCAACATATTAGCTTCCAAAATTTTCTTTTTCCTGCAAAGCAACACTAATCATGTTGGTTAGTATAAATACACATTTAACTAAGAATTACATGAGAATGTACACATAACGATAGATAAACAAGTCGAAATGAAGCATTTGAGTATCACTCGGGCATGCAATTCTGCCCAAGATCAGCACTCATAGGGAGAGCACTTTCCCAGCTTGCAGGAAATGTGGTAAGAACCACCCAGGAGAGTGCTTGATTGGGTTAGATGTTTTCTTCGGGTGTGGGAAGACCGGGCACATGCGCAAGTATTGCCCTTTAGCCAGATAGGATGACGAGAAAAGTCGTGCCCCAACCACCACTTCAGTAGCTCCAATAGCTCTCCCATCTCAGCATGGAACCTCTTCTAGTGCAGCTAGTGGACAGCCAAAAAAGGTTCTATGCACTTTTATTCTGTCTAGATCAAGAGCGCTCACTCGATGTGGGCACTGGTATGTTACGATTTTTCAATCTTGATATTTATTCACTCCTAGATCCAGGAGCCACATTATCTTTTCTTACTCCTTATGGTGCCATTAGTTTCAGTGTCAGTCTTGAAATTTTATCAGAACCCTTTTCAATATCTACTCCTATCGATGAATCAGTTTTAGCTCGACGAGTATATAGAAATTTCCCTATCATGAATCTTTAGAAAGTTACCTAAGCCGATCTAATGGAGTTAGACGTGATAGACTTTGATGTTATTTTTGGTATCAGTTGGTTATATTCATGTTATGCTTTAGTGAATTGCAGAACCCATACGATAAAGTTCTAGTTTCTGAGTAAACCAATCCTAGAGTGTAAGGGTAGTTCAGCTGTGCCTGCAGGTTATTTTATTTCCTATCTTAAGGCTAGGAGGATGATCTCCAAGGATTGTGTGTACTATCTAGTTCGAGTAAAGGATTCTATGTCTGAGACCCTAACTCTTCAATTAGTCCCAATTGTATGTGAGTATCCGGAAGTGTTCCTAGAGGATCTACCAGGAGTCCCTCTCGAGCGGGAGATTGACTTTGGTATTGACCTTCTCCCTAATATGCAGCCCATATCCATTCCTCCTTATAGAATTGCTCTAGACAAGCTAAAGGAGTTAAAGGAGCACTTTCAAAAGATCACTTAGTTAATGGTTTCATCAGGCCTAGTAAGTCCCCATGGGCTGGTCCAGTTCTCTTCATTCAGAAGAAGGATGGTTCTGTTACGTTGTGCATTGATTATCGACAGTTAAATAAGGTAACAATCAAGAATAAGTATCCCCTTCCCAGGATTGATGACTTGTTTGACTAGCTTCAGGGTGCTAGGTGCTTCTCAAAGATAGTCCTTAGATCCAGCTATCATCAGCTCAGAGTTAGGAAGAGTTACATTCTTAAGACATCTTTCAGGACTCAATATGGTCACTATGAGTTTGTAGTTATGTCTTTTGGACTAATGAATTCTCCTGCAGCTTTTGTGGATTTGATGAATAGGGTATTCAAGCAGTATTTGGATATGTTATTCATTGTCTTCATAGATGACATCTTCATATACTCTCGGAGTAAGGAAGAGCATACTGCACATTTGAGGGTTGTGTTGTAGACACTTAAAGATCAGCAGCTGTTTGCTAAATTCAGCAAGTGTGAGTTTTGATTGAACTCAGTGGCATTTTTAGGTCATGTGGTGTCTAGTGAGGGTGCGTAGGTAGACTCTCAAAAGATCAAAGCAATGAAGAACTGGCCTAGACCTGTTAGCCCTACTGATATTAGAAGCTTTTTGGGCTTAGCTGGCTACTCTAGGATTAGCCTTGGTTGAGTGTTGATGCAACATGGTAAGGTCATTGCTTATGCATCAAGACAACTTAAGACTCATGAAAGAAATTACGTAATGCATAACCTAGAGTTGGCAGCGGTGGTGTTTTCCTTGAAGATTTGGAGGCGTTATTTGTGTGGGGTGCATGTGTATATGTTCACGGATCAAAGGAGTGTTCAGTATATGTTTACTCAGAAGGATCTTAATTTGCGGCAAAGGAGATGGCTAAGCTTCTAAAGGACTATGACATGAGTGTCCTTTATCATCCGAGCAAGGACAATGTAGTGGTAGATGATCTTAGTAGGCTGTCCATGGAGAGTGTGTCTTATGTTGAGGATGAGAGGAAGGAGTTGGTGAAAGATTTCCATAGTCTTGCTTTAGGAGTTTGCCTTACAGATTCGACAGATGGTGGTGTTATTATTTAGAATGAGTCAGAATCTTCATTAGTGATGGAGGTTAAAGCAAGGAAAGATAAGGATCCTATCTTAGTGAAGTTGAAGGAAGCTGTCTGAAATCAGAAAGTGGAGGTTTTCTCCTAGGGGGAGATGGTGTGCTCCTATATCTGGGGAGATTGTGTGTTTCGGCTGTGGATGACGTAAGGAGCAGATGTTGAGTGAGACTTACAGCTCTCAGTACTTTATCTATTTGGGTACCACCAAGATGTACCATGATCTATGGGAAGTTTATTGGTGGAATGGCACGAAGAAGGATATATCAGCATTTGTGGCTAAGTGTCCGAATTGCCAATAGGTGAATGTTGAGCATC
Organism: Datura stramonium; assembly: GCA_018107945.1. Taxonomy (NCBI): domain Eukaryota; kingdom Viridiplantae; phylum Streptophyta; class Magnoliopsida; order Solanales; family Solanaceae; genus Datura; species Datura stramonium. The sequence continues at coordinate 289,615 of JACEIK010000596.1, forward strand.
AGAGACTTGGAGGTATGCTTCAGGACATCAGCATTCCTACTTGGAAGTGGGAAGATATCAACATGGACTTCAATACAGGGTTTCTTCGTACACGCCGACAATGTGCTCTATATGAGTAATTGTAGATAGGTTAACCAAATTGGCACACTTCTTATGTCACGACCTGAACGGAGGCCCGGATGGAAACACGGGACTAGGAGCCCCCAGAGACTCTAAGTCAACCCATGGCATGAATATATATATACCTCAATTAATAAAGTGGGAGAATCAACATAATAATCTTAGCAGAAGTCTAAAATAAACATAACATTAGAATACACTCAATCTGAAGATGAATATATCCTTTTTGTCTGAAAAGCCTCTAAGTCTGATGAGTTGATGGGACAAGACCCCAACAAACTCACTAAGCTAAAAACTGTGAATACATAGGAAAATGTGATAAAGCATGGTTCTGGGGAGATGAGGACTCACCAACAAGGTAAGATGCAAACTCTGAAAGGCTGGCTAAGAACAGGGTTGAGTCTGAGTGCCGGGGCCTGTATCATGAAACGATACCACATAGAGTATGCGGTCATTACATGAAATGTGCTGAGTATGCAAGGTAAAAAAACACTTAGATAATTAAAATCATTTAAAACATGCGTAATATAAAACATAATTAAATAAGAATCTGAGAGTAGGGCTTGCATGCTATTTTTCTGAAATCATGATCTCAACATAACATAACATCATAACTGAATCGATTAATCCAAAGCTAAAATCAGATAGTCATAAGTAAAGCTGAACATTGAGTCAAACCTGCTTTAGAATATATGTAGATATGTATATCATGAATGATTAATATGCATAACTGAAATCATGAGGAACAATGGGAGACTCGTCCTTTAATCGACATACCACGATAAAGCTTACGTGGTCCCAACTATCACACTCGAGTAGGTAGAGCCGTCCAAAGCCTTTCCAGGGCTAAGGACAACACCATAATATCGATATCAAGCTCGTGGCCTAATCGGAGTAGGGGATACCTCACATAGGAGGTCCCAATATAATAAGATCATACTTATGTGTCACGACCCGAGTTTACACCCTAGCCGTAACATGGGACAAGGAACCCCAAAAGGCTCCAAGTCGACCTATGGCATAATCATAGCATAATACTTAACAACATAAACAGGTAAAAAAACATAACTGAGTGTAAGCTAACTTTAAGAGCAAAGTTTAACACTTAAGGACATAATCTTGCAAAACATAATACATAGACTGAATCTAATTACACATGTCTGAAAGCCTCTACTAAATTGATGAGTTGCTGGGATAGGTCCCCAGCTAACTCCTAAAGTCTGAAAGCTGAAATACAACTGAATAAGAACATAGACCTCGTCCGTGAGAGATGAGGACTCACCACAATCTGCTGAGATGGAAGATGGAGCGTGTCTATATCATGAAACGATATAGCATAGAAAGTATGCAGTCAGTACTTGGAATGTACTGAGCATGCGAGAAAACATAAACAACTATACAAGAAGGAATTAATTGAGTACATCGACATATAGCTGATTTAGAATGCAACAATCCTCTTCTGAGTCACATACACATATATACATGAAACTTTCATTTGGAACTCTTATTCTGATACATCGTCACACTCATGCACAAGGGTCAAGTACTGAACATTTAGTGAGAGCCGAAACTGAGGCTAGTATCACACACTAGACTAGATAACTGTTGACAACTAAGTCTACATTTCATTATATTATATCTATATTAAATTGAAGTCTGAATCATACGAAACTAAGCCATGCTGATAACATAACTAAGGGAGTCATTCTTTACTATGGAGAGTCCTGACTAACTAAAGGAGTCATTCTCTGCTATGGAGAGTCCCGACTGAGCTAGGGAGTCATTCTATGCTATGTAGAATCCTGGCTGAACTAGGGAGTCATTCTTTGCTACGGAAACTCTTGACTGAACTAGGGAGTCATTCTCTGCTATGGAGAATCCCTACACAACTAGGGAGTCATTCTCTGATATGGAGAATTCTGACTGACCTAGGGTGTCATTCTCTGCTCTAGAAAATCCCGAGCTGACCAAGGGAAACATTCTCGGCTATGGAGAGTCCCCTACTGACTAGAACATAAAGAGTACTGCTCTGATATTATACATCTTGTCTATGCTACTGCAGCTAATCAGAAACATGAACATTTACTGGCTTCATCATATGACATTTATTTAGAAAGGATTAGGGTTACATTCTACTAACAGCAAGCCCAACAGTCTGAAATATTATTCTCATGCTTTATCATCGTAATTCACATTGTCATAGTACAGTCCACACATTTTACATTTATGAACATCCATAAATTCATATCATAATTTACACACCTCTACAACTTTCAAGTTCTGAGTTCATAATGTGCAACATATAACACAGGGTCATGTAGGATCCATAGGTCCAATATATGTTCTAACATAGATACATCGTTTCATATATTTAGATTTACAGAAAAGCCTATACACTTAACTCATACCTTAAAAATTTATAACGAGATCATGGGAGAAGCATACATTTTCATTTCATAGAACCCATTTCAAAATTTACTCAAATTCGTAAGAAAGATAGAATAATTATGCTATTATCATAGGTTAACCTCATACCCAAAGCAGCTTCACCGAAAACATAATGAAAACATATATTTACTTTTAGTTGTCCAAGCCCATAAACTTTAATCTCATCTCAACATATTTACAAATGGTATATTCTAATTTTTAGGGGAATTCTTTCAATCTAACATGTTATAAACATGGATACGAGTTATTGATTTAATCGAGTGAACGATAATAAAATCCCAATTAAAGTTCAAATCATCTCATGAAGAACATTCTATATCATGCATTTTCACCATCTAGCACATAATCCAAGGTAATCAAACACTTCCATGAGCATAATTAACTTATAATCCTAATAGGTTTAGAATTCATAGAAGATATAGAAGAAATCACTCATCAATCGAAACCCTAAGTCATGTTTTTTTAGAATAATTGAAATCAGTTTTTTTGATAAATATTTTTGGGATGCGAGGATGGAAGGATATACTTGTTGAAAAATCCACTTAACTGGTAGGAGAAATTCAACTCGAAATTTGACCTTGAAGCCTTGAGGAGACTTTTTGTGGATCCTTGATCTTGAGATGGAAGGAAGAAGAGTTGAGAGAATGAGAGGTTATGATTGAAAATCCCCTAAAAACGTCCCTTAAAGGCCCAAAACAACGTTATTTTAAAATTGGAAGCATAGGACTTTACCAAAATACCCCTAGGAAAAACTTTAGAAATCTACTAATCTAAGAGCATGACCCTCACCATGAGTAGTTTGTCCTCACCACGACTCATAATGACCATCCATTGACTTCACTGGTTCTTCAACCTGCAACCCATCCAACGACCGATGTGATGAGTCATTACTTGATCCAACGACTCGTCAGTCCTTCCATCACCCCTAGTGGACCGTCCTTAAGTACCCTTCCAACGATCGACTCCACAGGTCGTTACTAGCTTCAACGGCCCGTTATAACCACCCATTGCAACTGACCTAAATCCCTGGACTCCAAACCACAACTCCTCATGATGACCGGTTAAAGCAACCAATGAGTTGTCACTTGAGTCATTCCCTCCGATTAGCCTAGACTGAAATCTCACCATGACTGCCTCCAATAAGTTGTTGTCTCCCACAATGACTTGTACCTCCTCTCATGGTATCACCTGGAACCTTTCCTGAAGTACTTCCAATGACTGCCTCTAACGACCCATCAGTCCCAACAACGACACGTTGGACGAGTCGTTCTGAGGCATTTTTATAGATTTTCTACTGATCTCATTTCAAATTCCTGGTTTTAAATCTTGGGAATTTGGTGTGTTACAATATCTCCCCTGTAATGCCCCAAAAACTCAAAGACTAGATCTGGGACTTAAATAAGAAAATTAATAAAATCTGCAGAAAATGTCTCAAGACGACCAACCTGATGGGTCATTGTGAGATATAACGACTCGTTAGGCTGACTGTGGGAAGGAGGAATTGGAAGTGTGAAATGGGAAGCAGTATACTTGACGGATGGTGACCACGAGTTGTGGTCACCTGTAACAACTCGTCATATCCCCCGTTATTAGCCCTAGTCAGTTGTTAGGTAGTGCAACTAACAAGTGTCACCATGAGTCGTCATTAGTGGCAACGACTCGTTAGGTGACTCATGGTCAATCCTAGTATAGAACTTCAGATGTGAGGCAGTAAGGTCCACGACTGGTGACCACGAGTCATGGTCAGTGACCATGACTTGTCAGGACCCTCGTGGTGACCTGCAGGGGAATCCGGGCAGTGTACTCAAAAAGTGTGACCACGAGTCGTGGTCAGTCACCACGAATCGTTAGGTCACTCGTTAGGGTCACCTGACAGTTTTTCCCAGCGCTTTCTAAGGGCTATTTAGTAAATTCCTATTTCCCTAAGCTTTAAACCACAATATTTTGAATGTAAAATCAGACTTATTAGAGGGTTTGGATGGTTCCTCCCCTCATTCTCACGTTTATTCTCAGAAAACTCATCGAAAGTTCTCTCAAGAAACTCTATAGAAAGCTTAGGGTTGTCCTCCATTTCAGTAGTTCATGTCCTCTTCTCTGGGTGAATTTTAGTCAGGTATGTGGGAATTCAACAAGGGAATTGTCCTTCCCTTATGTCCCCAAAAATCCTCCGATAACTCCCTTATTAGTTTTAGCCCTGAGCTTTCGAATAGGAATGAATTTCATGTTATTTTTCGTTAATTTAGCCTGGAATAATATCCATGTTGATTTTTCACATTATCTTTATCAGTTCCTAATTAAATTGTCAATGTTCGTACAAAAGTAAATTTAAGCTCTAACTCTCGAGTAATGATTTTTACTTATTAAATTCTATCTAGGGAATGAAGAATTTTTCTGGCTGAATTTCCTGGAAATTTATATTATATATATATGTTGAGAAAATATTCCATTTATAAGAATGATCTTAGCCTTGTCGGATGAGATTTCTTTAATTCTTGAATTTTTCCATATTATGGAATTCCCGTGTTGTTGGAATGAGTTGAGTTCCCTATTAGCTGCTTAATAGTTCAGATTAGTCAAAACATAGAACCTCTTCAGAACTATTCGGAACTTGTTAACTGATTAGTTTGACTTCAGTCTTCTTTCGAGGTGTCAGTGGTGACTCTCAATTATCAAAATCAAACTCAGATTATAGTTATTTGGTCCATTAGGCGGTTATGACATCTTACTTATGTAGCTATGACTAGCCCAGGACCCTAGTTCAGATTACAATTGTTCTTATATGGTTAAGACGCTTTCAAATAAGCAGCTCTGACCAGTCTAGAACCCAATTCAGAATCTGGTCCGATAAGACTCTTAGGGTACTTTCAGTTATATATCCCTGACTAGTCTTGGGCCCTAGTTTCGAGCTATCAGCCTAGTAGCTCAGTTTAGGTTTTCGATGGGAGTAGAACTTAGCACCGAGCGGGCTGGGTTCCCGCGCACCTATGTTCTCACAACTACGTTGCCAGTGTAGGTTACAGTATTACTTGGCCTGATTGGCCCTAGACTTTTTTGATTACCCAGTTCATGCCTTTATACCCTGGAAAGGTATATTGGGTCCTACCGGTGGGGTGTATACATCGGACTCCACATCTAGCTCACGTGGTTAAATGTCGGTTATAGACTCTCCCACTTGTCAGTTTAGTTCAGTCTTAGTTTTTGACAGTTCAACTCAGTTAGATCAGTTCAGTGTGGCCTTTCAGACTCAGTATTTTAGACATAGGGTATTTTTATGACCATCAACCAAGGTTTTTGTTGACCATTTTATCTAATTTTAGTTGTATCAGTTTTCAGTATTTTTAGTTGGCCATTTCATGTTATTTCAGTTTAATTACTAGTTCTTTCATACTATATATATATCTCACTTACTCAGTACATTCAAAGTACTGACGCATACTTTTATGATGTATCATTTCATGATACAGCTGCAGGTTCTCAGACCCAACACCGTTAGCCAATTTTGTTCGGATCTCCCTATCAGCAGCAGCAGTGTGAGTCCTCATATTCTGAGGGTGTTATTGCATTCATTTTATTTTTATTTATTATTTTGGTTAAGACTTAGAGTTAGCTGGGGGCTTGTCCCTGTAACTCCTTTGTTAGATGGCTTTCAGATCAGACTTGATTTCAGACTTTTAGATATTTTAAAAATCTCTCTTTTCAGTCTTTAGTTTTTTTGTAAATGCTATTATGTATTATTTCAAATTTCCGCTGTGCAGGGTTACTCAGAATACCAGTGTATGATAGATCAAAGGTTGACTTGGGGTCACTTGTGACTTTAAATACCGTGTTACGTCTAGGGTGCAGGCCCGGGTCATGAAAATCTTGGTATTAGAGCCCTAGGTTTAGAGTATCCTCAGAATGTCTGAAAACCGCATCAAGTAGAGTCCTTTTCATGGGTATGAAGCACGCCACACTTATGAAGAGGAGGCTACGAGATGTTATTAGGAAAACTCTATTTTGTTCATACTATTTATTGTGCATTAAAGTTCAATTCCAGAAATGCCCTTCTAATTTATGCTCTGTTTTGTTTTAGTGAACCATGACTCCTAGACGCGGTAATGGAAGAAGGGCCGATAATGTTAACAGACCTGCCCCACCATCCCTGGAAGCTCCTCAAGATTATTCGATGTCTACCACCGAATTCAGGGCGTCCATTCAATTGCTGGCCCAAACAGTCACCAACCAGGTGAACCAGCAGGTGGTGCCGATGAACACCATTGGGTCTGCAGTAGCTGCAAGGGTGCGGGACTTCACCCGTATGAACCCTCCATCTTTTCAAAGATCCAAGGTAGGGGAGGATCCTCAGGATTTCATTGATGAGATCAGGAATATTAGCCGCATTATGAGTGTCAACTCCTCAGAGAGTGCTGATCTGGCTGCTACCATCTAAAAGGGGTAGCTCAGGTCTGGCATGACTAGTGGAAAGAAGGGCAGCCAGCAGGAGCAGGACTAGTGAAGTGGGAAGAATTCCACACAGCTTTCCTGGACAGGTTTTTCCCTCGGGAGCTGAGGGAGGCTAAGATGGCAGGGTTTATGAACTTGAGACAGGGCAACAGAACTGTGGAGGAGTATGCTATGGAGTTTACTAGGCTATCTAAGTGTGCTTCAGAGATGGTAGCCGAGCCAAGGGCTCGCATGTTGAAGTTTGTAAATGGAGTGTTAAATCTGGTCCTCAAGGAGTGCAGGATCACGATGCTAATTAAGGATACGGACCTTTCTAGATTGAATGTCTATGCCCAACAGATTAAGGCTGAAAAGATGAAGGATATGGAGCGTAAGAACAAAAGGGCAAGGACTGGCCAGTCAGATTTCGGCCATCAAAGATCTAGCGGTGGTAGCCGCCCACAGTAGCAGCAGTAGCAACAACAGCAGAGAACCCTGACGCCTAGTTCAGCCAGCATCCCAACCTTTCGGTCCTGCCAGGATCGGAGGGGTGGATCATCTGGAACTCTGTATCAGACTCACAGTACTAGGAATAGGTATCCAGCTTGCCCCAAGTGTGGTAGGAACCACCCAGGAGAATGCCTTCAGGGATGAGAGGGATGTTTTGGGTGTGGACAGCTTGGACACCAGCTTAAAGAGTGCCCGTCAGCAGGGCGAGGGAGATCAAAATCAACCACATCATCAGTTCCAGTAGGCCAACACTCCAGGTACAGATGGCGATCAACGCCAAAATCATTTCTATGCTCTGTCTTCCCGTCAGGATCAGAAAGCTCCCTGGAAGTAGTTACATGTATGTTAAGTCTCTTTCACCTAGACGTGTATGCCCTCCTAGATACAGGACCCACTCTTTCGTTCGTGACTCCCTATATAGCAGTCCAGTTCAACATCAGTCCAGAGGTCCTCTCACAACCATTTTTAGTCTCCACCCCAATTGGCGAGTCAGTTAGAGCTAGTCGGGTGTATAGAAACTGCCCAGTCTCAGTCCTGAATAAAGTTATTCCAGCTGATCTTGTAGAGTTAGACATGGTCGACTTTGACCTTATTCTTGGTATGGATTGGTTAGACTCCTGCTATGCCTCAGTCGATTGCAGAACTAGAGTTGTCAAGTTTTAGTTTCCCAAAGAGCTAGTGTTAGAATAGATGAGCAGCAGTTCAGCGCCTAAGGGTAGGTTTATTTCCTACCTTAAGGCCCAGAACCTCATATCCAAAGGGTGTATATATCATCTGGTTCGAGTTAAGGATTCCAACTCTGAGACCCCAACCATCCAGTCAGTTCCAGTAGTCAGTGAGTTCCCAAATATTTTTCCTGAGGATCTTCCCGTAGTTCCCCTTGAATGGGAAATAGACTTCGGAATAGATTTTCTCCCAAATACTCAGCCTATCTCCATCCCTCCTTACAAAATGGCTCCGGCTGAGCTTAAGGAGGTTAAGGAGCAGCTAAGAGACCTTCTTGACAAGGGTTTTATCAGACCCAACATCTCTCCTTGGGGTGCTCCAGTACTATTCGTGTGTAAGAAAGATGGTACCCTTAGAATGTGCATAGATTATCGTCAGCTGAACAAGGTCATAGTTAAGAACAAGTACCCTCTACCCAGAATTGATGATCTGTTCAACCAACTTTAAGGAGCCAGTTGTTTCTCCAAGATAGATCTCAGATCAGGGTACCATCAGCTAAGGGTTAGGGAGTGTGACATATCGAAAACAACATTCAGAACTCGGTATGGTCACTATGAGTTTGTGGTGATGTCCTTCGGGCTAACAAACGCCCCAACAACCTTCATGGATTTGATGAATAGGGTCTTCAAGCAGTACCTGGATATGTTCGTCATTGTATTTATCGGCGACATTCTAGTATACTCTAGAAATGAGGAAGAGCATGCCAACCACCTAAGATTAGCATTACAGACACTCAAGGACCGATAGTTATTCACCAAGTTAAGTGTGAATTTTGGTTAAATTTCATGACTTTCTTAGGTCATGTGGTCTCGGGTGAAGGAATACAAGCAGACCCTCATAAGATAGCAGTGAAGGATTGGCCTAGACCTACCTCTCTTACTGAAATCAGGAGTTTCCTGGGCTTAGCGGGTTATTACCGGTGGTTTGTCTAAGGCTTCTCCTCCATAGCATCTCCTCTGACTAAGTTAACATAGAAGAAGGTGAAATTTCAATGGTCGGACGAGTGTGAGAAGAGTTTCTAGGAGTTGAAGACTTGACTCACTACTGCTCCAGTTCTGACCTTGCCAGAAGGAACAGATGGATTGGTTGTTTATTGTGATGCTTCTAGGGTTGGACTTGGTTGCGTTCTGATGTAGCGAGGCAAAGTGATAGCTTACGCCTCCAGACAACTCATGGTTCCTGAGAAGAATTATCCAACTCATGACTTGGAGTTGGCAGCAGTGGTGTTTGAGCTAAAAATATGGAGGCATTACTTATATGGAGCTCACGTAGATCTATGTATGAATCATAGGAGTCTTCAGTACATGATGAGTTAGAAGGATCTAAATCTGCGGCAGAGAAGGTGGTTGGAGTTGCTAAAAGACTATGACATGAGTGTACTGTATCACCCGGGCAAAGCCAATGTGGTGGCTGACGCCCTAAGCAGACGGTCTATGGGGAGTGTGATTCATATTGAGAAAGACAAAAAGGAGTTAGCAAGGGATGTTCACTAACTAGCTCGGTTAGGGGTGCAGTTGGTGGATTCAGCTGAAGGTGGTGTGGTAATGCAAAGTGGGTCAGATTCATCCTTAGTAGTTACAGTTAAGTCCAGACAAGATGAAGATCTAGTCCTACTTAAACTTAAGGAAGCAGTTCTCATAAAGGAGGTTGAGGCTTTCTCCAAAGAGGGAGATGGTGTACTCCGTTACCAAGGAAGATTGTGTGTACTGGATGTTGGTGAGTTGAGACAGCAGATACTGGCTGAGGCACACAGCTCGAGATACACCATTCACCCTGGTGCTACAAAAATGTACCACGATATTCAGGATATTTACTGGTGGAACAATATGAAAAGAGACATCGCTGAATTCATAGCCAAGTGCCCGAACTACCAGCAAGTCAAGGTAGAGCATCAAAGGCCAGGAGGCATGACCCAAGATATCAGTATACCCACATGAAAGTGGGAGGAAGTGAATATAGATTTCATTAAGGGTCTACCTCGGACTCGCCGATAGCATGATTCAATTTGGGTGGTAGTAGACCGGATGACTAAGTCAGCTCATTTCCTCCCTATTAAAACCATAGACTCAGCTGAGGACTATGCCAAACTTTACATCTGGGAGTTTGTCAGACTCCATGGAGTGCCATTGGCTATCATTTCAGACAGGGGAACATCGTTCACCTCACACTTCTAGATGTCCTTTCAGAAGGGACTAGGCACTCAGGTCAAACTCAACACTACTTTTCACCCACAGACCGATGGGCAAGAGGAGTGGACCATTCAGACCCTAGAAGATATGTTAAGAGCGTGCACAATCCATTTTAAGGGTAATTGGAATGACCACTTGCCTCTTATCGAGTTTGCGTACAACAACAACTACCATTCTAGTATCCAAATGGCCCCATTTGAAGCATTGTATGGTAGAAGGTGTAGATCTCCTATATGGTGGTTTGAAGTTGGTGAAGCTACCTTGATAGGGCCATACTTGGTTCATGAGGCAATGCAGAAAGTTCAGCTCATCCGAGAAAGGTTGAAAACAGCTTAGAGCCACCAGAAATCTTATGCCAATGTGCAGAGAAGAGAGTTGGAGTTTGCAGTTGATGACTAGGTATACCTAAAAATTTTGCCCATGAAAGGGATGATGAGGTTTGGAAAGAAGGGGAAGCTTAGTCTGAGGCATGTGGGACCTTATAGAATTTTGAGGCGTATCGACAATGTGGCCTATGAGCTAGAGTTACCTTCAGAACTAGCAGCTGTACATCCAATTTTCCATGTGTCACTTCTGAAGAAGTGCATCGGAGATCCAACCTCAGTTGTGTCATTAGACAACATGGGAATAAAGGATAGTCTCTCATATGAGGAGGTACCAGTCCAGATCCTTGACCGTCAGGTTCGTAAGCTGAGGAATAAGGAAGTAGCTTCAGTCAAGGTCTTATGGAGAAATCAGCAAGTTGAGGGAGCAACATGGGAGGCCGAAGCGGATATGATGGCCAAATACCCGCATTTGTTCTCTACCAGCTCT
>JACEIK010000596.1:328100-340787 GCA_018107945.1 Datura stramonium
AGAATGGGCATTCAGCTTGATATCAATATCATGATATCGTCCCTAGCTATGGAAAGCCTTTGGACGGTTCTACACACTTGAGTGTGATAGTTGGGACCACGTAAGCTCTATCGTGGTATGTCGGTTAAAAGGCGTGTCTCCCATTGTTCTTAATGATTTCAAATATTCATATTCATTACTCATGAGATTTATGTAAATGCATGTTCTAAAGCAGGTTTGACTCAATGTTCAACTTTACTTATAAATGTCAGAATTCATCTTTGAGTCAATCAATTCAGTTATGATGTTCTGAAGTTATGTTATGTTATGTTATGAAGAGATTATGATTTCAGAAAAAATGCATGCAAGCCCTACTCTTAGATTCTTAATGTTTATGTTTACATTATGCATTGTCTTTAAATGATTTTACTTACTTTAGCGGTTTTACTTATGTTACACACTCAGTACATTTCACGTACTGACTGCATACTCTATGTTGTATCATTTCCTGATATAGGACCCGACTCTCAGGTTCAGCCCCGTTTATAGTCAGTTTATTGATTTAGCATTTGCATTGTTGGTGAGTCCTCATCTCTCAAGGACTAGAATATTCAGATTTCTTATATGTATTTCAGTTTCAGTTTTATATAGTTAGTTGGGGTCTTGTCCCATCAACTTGTCATGTTTAGAGGCTTTTCAGACATATGTATGTATTTATCTTCGGATTTCATATTCTGATGTTATGTTTAAGTTAGACTTCCGTTATGAGTATATTTTTGATTATTCAGTTTCTTGATTGAGTTAGATGTATGCTTATGCCATGGGTCGACTTGGGGTCTCTCGGGGTTCCTTGTCCCATGTTACGGTCCAGGCCTTTATTTGGGTCGTGACAAACTTGGTATCAGAGCCTTAGGTTTGAAGTGTCCTAGGGTGTATGAAAGCCACATTAAATAGAGTCTTTTTCATGGGTATGAAACGCGCTACACTTATGACGAAGAGGCTATGAGACGTTTAGGAAATGTTCCCTTCTTTCATGATCTATATCATGCGATGAAAAGTCTTTCTATCCTTCTAATTCGTGCTATTCGCAATTGCAGAATCATGGCTCCTTGAAGAATGAGTGGTAGGAGAAATGGGAATGGTGAAGGCTACGAGGATGGCAACAGTAATGGGCACCAGCAAGCCCCACTAGTTTAGGAGCACCAGGCACCGGAGCCAGTTGCTCATGCTGAGTTTCGAGCCGCTATTAAGATGCTTGTGCAGGCCTTGACTGCTCAGGTTAATTAGCAGGCTATTGCATGTTCTGCAAAATTGCAATGCAATGGTGGCTCGAGTTCAAGACTTCTTGAAAATGAAACTGCTGGAGTTCCTCGGGTAAAACGTAGATGAGGACCCGCATGAGTTCATAGATGAGATTGTCAAGATCACCCAAGTCATGGGGGTGAATGGAGTTAAGTGCACAGAGTTGTCCTCGTACTAGTTAAAAGGGGTCGTGCATATCTGGTTTCTCCAATGGATGGATAGCAGGGTCGCCGGAGCAGGCCCTATCACTTGAGAAGAGTTTCATATTGCATTCTTGGATCAGTTCTTACCTCGTGAGACGAGGGAGGTGAAGGCTGCTGAGTTCGTAAATCTGAAGCTAGGGAGGATGACGGTGCAAGAGTATGCCCTTGAGTTCACTCGTTTATCGAAGTATTCCCCAGAGTTAGTGGCTGATCAGTAGGCGCGAGTGAGTAGATTCGTTCATAGAGTAGTGGGCTATTTGGAAAAGAATTGTAGGACCACTATGCTCCACCAGGAAATAGAATTCCCTCGGATGGTGTTGTACGCCCAGCAAATGGAGGCAGTGCATTCAAGAGAGAGGGAGGCCAAGAGGGCCAGGACTGACGACCATAGATTCTCTCAGCCGAGGTCAGGTGGTAGGCACCGACAACATACCCACCATAGATCATCAGCCCCAGCATCTTTAGCATTGAGTGCGCCATCCAGGACTAGATATGATCAGAAAGAATGAGCATCAAGTTCGAGGGGTCAGAATAATAGATCCGCAGATTCTAGCATCCCAGCTAGTCGCAGATGTGGTCGGGGGCACACAGGCCAGTGCTTGGTAGGTTCAGGTGCCTGTTTCGGGTGTGGGGTTCCCGAACACATGCTTAGAGATTTCACAAAAGCGGGACAGTATCAGGTTGGGGGCCGAGGCCCAGCTTCTAGTTTAGCAGCCCCTTCCGCACGCTCAACACATTAGGGGGCATCTAGCAGTATAGCTGGTGGTCAGTGTTAGAATAGATTCTATGACTTAGCATCCCATCAGGAGCAGGAGGTCTCCCCAGATATGGTCATTGGTATGTTACGAGTTTTCCATATTGATGTTTATGCTTTGTTAGATTCGGGGCCTACCTTTTCTTTTGTGACACCTTATATGGACAGTAGCTTCAGAGTCAGTCCCGAAATCTTGTCAGAACCCTTCTCAGTTTCTACCCCGGTAGGTGACTCAATTATAGCTAGACGAGTGTATATAGTTTGCCCAGTCTCAGTTCTTCATAAGGTCACCTCAGCAGATTTGATAGAGTGATCCATGACCAATTTTGATGTGATTCTCAGCATGGATTGGCTATTTGCATGCTATGCTTCAGTTAATTGTAGAACTCGGGCAGTAGAGTTCATATTTCTGGGTGAACCACTTTTAAATTGGAAGGGTAGTTCAGATGTGCCTGTAGGTCGTTTCATTTCATACCTTAAGGCTAGAAAGATGATATCTAAGGGTTGTGTGTACCATCTATTTAGGGTTAAGGATGTTGAGTCTGAGACCCCGACTATCTAGTAAGCTCCAGTACTACGTGAGTATCTAGAGGTCTTTTCAGATGATTTATTGGGAATCCCTCCTGAGCGGGAGATCGATTTTGGTATTGACCTCCTTCCTGGCACGCAACCTATATCTATTCCTCCCTAAAGAATGGATCCAGTCGAGCTAAAAGAGTTAAAAGAGAAAATGAAGAAATTGTTAGATAAGGGTTTCATTAGACCGAGCAAGTCCCCATAGGGTGCACCAATTCTCTTTGTCCGAAAGAAAGATGGTTCTCTTTGCATGAGTATTGATTATCGGCAATTGAACAAAGTCACCATAAAGAACAGGTATCCTCTACCCAGGATTGATGATTTATTTGATTAGCTTCAGGGTGACAAATGTTTCTCAAAGATAGATCTTAGATCCGGGTACCATTAGCTCAGGGTTCGGGAGAGTGAATTCCCGAAAATAGCCTTCAGGATGCGGTATGGTCATTATGAGTTTGTAATTATGTCTTTTGGACCAAATAATGCTCCTACAACTTTTATGGACTTGATGAACAGGGTGTTCAAGCTATACCTGTACATGTTCGTGATTGTGTTTATTGACGACATCTTGATATATTCTCGGAGTGAGGAGAGCATGCCGCTCATTTGAGGATAGTGCTATAGACCCTCAAGGATCGTCAATTGTATGCCAAATTCAGCAAGTGCGATTTTGGTTGAGTTCCGTAGAATTTTTGGGTCATGTGGTATCAAGTGAGGATATAAAGGTGGATTCTCATAAAATCGAGGCGGTGAAGAATTGGCCTAGACTGGTGAATCCTTCAGATTTTCAGAGTTCTTGGGTATAGCCAGCTATTATTGAAGATTTGTTGAGGGTTTCTCATCTATTGTAGCACCTTTGATCAAGTTGAATCAGAAGAAGGTGAAATTCCAATAATCAGAGACTTGTGAGAAGAGCTTCCAAGAATTGAAAACTCGACTTACTTCAGCACCGATGCTAACTTTACCTGAGGGTACCGATGGGTTGATGGTGTATTGTGATGCATCGAGGATCGGACTTGGGTGTGTGTTGATGTAGCACGGGAAGGTTATAGCATACGCCTCTAGACAGTTGAAAGTTCATGAGAAGAATTTCCCGACCCATGATCTTGAATTGGCCGCGGTGGTGTTCGAATTGAAAATATGGTGACATTATTTGTATAGGGTCCACGTGGATGTGTTCACGAACCATAAGAGTTTGCAATATGTGTGTACCCAGAAGGACCTCAATCTTCAGCAAAGGAGGTGGTTGGAGCTACTCAAGGACTACAATATGAGTGTCTTTACCATCTAGGTAAGGCTAATGTGGTAGCGGAAGCACTTAGTAGGCTCTCTATGGAGAGTGTGTCCCATGTGGATGAGGGGAAGGAGCTGGTGAGAGATGTACATCGACTTGCAAGGTTGGAGTTAGATTGATTGACTCGACCGATGGCGGTTTTGTTGTGCAGAACAGATCAGAATCGTCCTTGGTGACTGATGTGAAATCTAGAAAAGATGATGATCGAATTTTGGTAAAGTTAAAGGGAGCCACTCAAAATCATAAGGTAGAGGTCTTCTCCAAAGGGGGAGATGGTGTGCTTCGGTACCAGGATCGCTTATGTGTTCCAGACGTGGACGATTTGAGGAGCCAAATGTTGCATCAGGCTCATGGATCCAGATATTCTATCCATATGGATTTCACCAAGATGTACCGTGACATAGGGCCCTGAACTACCCTTAACTCAAACACCCGGCGACTCCAAAAGATCTGGAGCACACCAACTCAGCTGGAACTCCACTCAACACCCAATAACTTGATCTAATAACTCACCATCACCTGCAGACATGAACGCAACGCCCGGACTAGGGTGTCAGTATAATAGTGTACCGAGCATGAAAGGCCGAAACAACTGGAAGACAAAGATTAGAGATCAACAGATATACCAAATATCACAGAAGGAGAACTGAACTTAAGTAAGCATATAGAACCTACCTGGACCCCATAAGCCTGACAAGTACAAGCAAAAATACAAATAGAACCTACCTAGCCCCCATAAGCCCTACTAGTCCAAAAAGTAAATAACAATACAACGGCACCTAGTTGACCCAACTCACATGTCACCGCCTCTATACCTCTCAATGGCCTCAGCTAACACTAGCCAACATCTAGCATCCACTGCTATTAGATAAAAAATAACACAAGCAATAACCACAATGTAATGCCAAACAAATCACAAGTAAACACCAGTTAATCAACATCATCAATCAGGCACTACTGGACACTCTCTCGGCTACGCACAGTTAGCGGAGCTCAATCCATCTGGGAGAACCAATCTCAATCCAAGGAAGGCTCAGACATGTCGGACCACTCTCAAATCATGTCTCAACTCAACACTACATAGGACATCATTCTCAACCCGTACATCATTTCACTCCTTGGGCTGAACCCCTCAGCCGGAAACACTTTCGTGCGTTCGGTATCCACAAGCCACAAGGTACCTCGGGCTCGATCCCTAGCCGGAACAACTCTCATGAATCGGGTATCCACAAGCCACAAGGCCTCAAACATAACACACATACAATCAAAAACAGTAATAATACATGCTCAAATATCCCACAATCGGCTCTCAAACCCCACAACCCAACTATTACAACACAATACTATTCTTTCTGTCTAGCCGTCCACCGCCACTAACCAAGCTAAGGACTACCATCCTAACCAGTCTATCCTCAATCTTTACAAACAGCCCACATGCCACTCTACTTACCACTAACATCAAGTGACACGGCCAAATCAGCTCAAGTGTCACCACGGCCGTCACGTGCCCTTGACATGGTCGACACGATCGTTGATACAAATATAACAAAACATTATCGCAGACATTGACCTTAACCACCCCAATCCCTCATTAACTTGATAATATATTCACCCAATCTTATTCACTCAAACATCCCACAACTTTCCATAAGAACCACACGTCTCACACACGACCTCTCGACCCGAGCCTAACAATTTGCCATGACTATGATTCTCCGCACTCAAGCCCGAGCCACCAACCAAAACAGCACCTTAAACACACCATTATCACCATATAAACATCATAAAAAGAATTCAATAATAGCAAAACACAAGCCATTACTAAGCAGCCATCACACACATCTACATGAATGACAACGGCTATGGAATTCATGCCGACAAAGGGAGGGACAAGCCTAACATGCCTTAGATTCAAGACTAGCCAAACTAGAAACTTAAAAACCATGAACCTACTGCCTAAAGGCAGTCCAATATTCTTCCAAAATGAAGCCAACACAACTCAACAATAAAACAAGACAAACGAAGCTTACCTGGTAAGATTCCTAGGAATTCGACGGTAGAAACTCCGAGAAAACAACCTACCGACGTTAACACACCAATAAACAACCTTAAAAACTAAGGAGAACAAAAGAAAGTAGTCTTACCAACAGATTCACCACGAAACAGCCACCAACAGTCCGGAAAAGACACCAAACTACAGACTACACGCGATTCCCGACTTCCCGACACAAAAATCATGTTGAACCATGGCTTCTAGCCCCAAAACCCAAAGGAAACCATGGAGAGAACTCGAGAGAGGTTTCATAAGAAATATATTCTGTAAAATGAATTTTTTGTTGAAGATCAATCGACCAAGGGGCTATTTATAGTTCTCCGCCGCCTTAAGACCTTGTGAGGTGCCTGCTTGCGCGGACTCGCGAAAACGCGAATATCTCTTTATTCCAAATACGGATTGGAAAACGGTTTGATGAGATGGAAACTAGACTTATAGATATTTAATTTGATAGGTCGAAAACCCCCTAAGTCCTTATATATTGGGAGAAAATCCTCAAGACATTTGATCAAAAGTTCAAGAAATCTCAAGAAGGAAATTTTGCGATAACTTTTTCTGAATTTTGTTCCACAACTTGATCGACGTCTAGTCTTAAATATGATCATAGAGTGATTCAAATGACTCATAATACTTCCTTATTAGAATATTAGGTACTCTTAATCCTACCTCGAAAGTACGATTTTATCGCTCAAATTATCCGGGGTGTTACATCCTTCCCCCCTTAGAAACATTCATCCTCGAATGTTGGACGACATGAACGACCCCAACTCATGGACTGACACAGCACGACACCGCATGACATAGCCTCACATGAAAAGCCTACTACTAAAAACTCCAAAAAACAAAACTTTGCACTATGCCAAGGCGCGACACCACTATAAAAATAATCAAAATAAGAATCTTACCTGTCGCCATATCTAGCCTCTGGCCAGCTATAATCCAAGTTATAATAATCCCTGCACAAGCCAAAAAATATGAGTCTAGACCCGACTCCTAAGACATCTTACTTCTCGCATGATTTCAATCCAAAAAGAAGGGTAACAATCCTAAATGTCTTGTAGCCTCCTGTTTATAATTACACTGCGCAATGCACACATAAACAAGACTCTACTAGAAACGACTCATAGACTCCCTAGGACGAACTACCCTGATACCAAGTCTGTCACACCCCAAACACGGGGAGGCGTGACTAGCACCTGGTGCTAACCCTGATATGAGCATACCCGACGCCTCAAAAATAATAAAAAGTCTAGAACCAATGAGGTTCAACAACACAACAACAATAAAATCAAAATAAGATGACAGACTATAGCGGAAGCTGGCTCACTTGACTAACCAAAAAACATAAATACCATATGTCGTCAAGACCACGAAATGGAAAAAAACTATAAAACATGGCCCACCTGTCCTATAAATACATACTAAAACCACAACAATGTCTATGAGCCTCTATGACTACATTAGTAATCAAATGATCGGGACAGGGCCCCGAACTACCCTTAACTCAAACACCTGGCGACACCGAAAGACCTGGAGCGCACCAACTCATCTGGAACTCCACTTAACACCCAAGAACTTGATCTAATAGTCCACCATCACCTGCAAGCATGAATGCAATGCCTCGACTAGGGCATCAGTACAATAGTGTACCAAGCATGAAAGGCAGACACAATTGGAAGACTAAGATTAGAGATCCATAGATATACCAAATATCGCAGAAGGAGAACTAAACTTAAGTAAACACATAAAACCTATCTAGCCCCCATAAGCCTGGCAAGTATAAGAAAACAAACAAACAGAACCTACCTGGGCCCCATAAGCCCGGCAGGTCTTAAAAGTAAATAACAATACAATGACACCTAGCTGACCCAGCTCACCTGTCATCGCCTCTAGACCTCTCATTGGCCTCAGCTAACACCATCCAACATCTAGCATCCATTGCTATCAGATAAAAAATAACACAAGCAACAACCACAATATAATGCCAAACAAATCACAAGTAAACACCAGTTAATCCACATCATCAATCAGGCACTGCTGGACACTCTCTCGGCTGCGCACAATTAGCGAAGCTCAATCCATCTGGGAGAACCAGTCGCAATCCCAAGAAGGCTCAGACATGTCGGAACACTCTCGAATCATGTCTCAACTCGACACTACAGAGGAAATCATTCTCAACCCCGTACGTCATTTCACTCCTTGGGCTTAACCCCTCAGCTGGAAACACTCTCGTGCGTTGGGTATCCACAAGCCACAAGGTACCTCAGGATCGACCCCTAGCCGGAAGAACTCTCATGCATCGGGTATCCACAAGCCATAAGGCCTCAAACATAACAGATACACAATTGAAAACAATAATAATACATGCTAAAATAGCCCACAATCAGCTCTCAAACCCCACAACCCAACTATTACAATACAATACTATTCTTTCCGTCTAGCCGTCCATCGACGAGCAACTAACCAAGCTAAGGACTACCATCCTAACCATTCTATCCTCAATCTTTACAAACAGCCCACATTCCACTCTACTTACCACTAACATCAAGCGACACATCCAAATCAACCCAAGTGTCACCACAACCGTCACGTGCCCTCGACACGGTCGACATGATCGCCGATTCAAATATAACAAAAGATTGTTGCATCCATTGACCTTAACGACTCTAATCCCTGATTCACTTGAAAATACAATCACCTAATCTTATTCACTCAAACATCCCACAACTTTCCACAAGAACCACACGCCTCACACACGACCTTTCGATCCGAGCCTAATAATTTTCCACGACTATGATTCTCCGCACTCAAACCCGAGCCACCAACCAAACCAGCACCTTCAACACACCATTATCACCATATAAACAGCAGAACAAGAATTCAATAATAGCAAAACACAAGCCATCACACACGTCAACACGAATGACAACGACTATGGAATTCATGCCGACAAAGGGAGGGACAAGCCTAACATGCCTTAGCTTAAAGCCTATCCGAACTCGAGCCTTCAACACCACGAACCTACTGCCTAAAGGAAGTCCAATATTCTTCCAAAATGAAGCCAACATAACTCAACAACAAAACAAGACAAACGAAGCTTACCCGATAAGATTCCTAGGAATTTGACAGTAGAAACTCCAAGAAAAAAACCTACCGATGTCAACACACCTATAAAAAACCTTTAAAACTAAGGAGAACAAAATAAATAAGTCTTACCAACAGCTCACCACGAAACAACCACCAACAGCCCGGAAAAAATACCAAACCACGGACTACACGCGATTCCTGACTTCCCGACACAAAAGTCATGTTGAACCATAGCTTCTAGCCCCAAAACCCAAAGGAAATCATGGAGAGAACTTTAGAGAGGTTTCATAAGAAATATATACTGAAAAATGAATTTTTTGATGAAGAACAACCGACCAAGGGGCTATTTATAGTTCTCCACCGCCTTAAGACCTTGTGAGGTGCCTGCTTGTGCGGTTTCGCGAAAACGCGAATCTCTATTTACTCCAAATTTGGATTGGCAAACAATTTAATCCGCTGAAAACTATACTCATAGATCTTTAATTTGATAGGTCGCACACCCCCTAAGTCCTTATATATTGCGAGAAAAGCCTTTAGATATTTGACCTAAATTTCAAGGAATCTCAAAAAGGAAATTTTGTGATAACTTTTTCCGAATTTTGTTCCACAACTTGATCGATGTCTAATATTAAATATGATCATAGAGTGATTCAAATAACTCATAACACTTCCTTATTAGCCTATTAGGTACTCTTAATCCTACCTCGAAAGTATGATTTTATCGCTCAAATTATCCGGGGTGTTACAGATTTCATCACAGGTCTGCCTCATACTCATCGACAATATGATTCCATTTGGGTTGTGGTAGATAGGTTGACCAAGGCTGCACATTTTCTAACGATTAGAACCATGGATTCAGCGTAGGATTATGCTAAACTATATATCCGGGAGCTAGTCCGATTGCATGGAGTGCCCTGATTCATTATTTCTGGTTACTCAATTCATCTCTTAGTTTTGGAAGTCATTTCAAAAGGGGCTTGGTACGTGGGTTAAGCTCAGCACCGCATTTCACCCGCAAATGGATGGTCAAGCGGAGAGGACAATTCAGACCCTCGAGGACATGTTGAGGGCATGCATGATTGACTTCAAAGGTGGTTGAGATGATCACTTTCCCCTGATTCAGTTTTCCTACAATAATAACTATCACTCCAGTATTCAGATGGCGCTTTTTGAGGCGATCTCTATGGGAAGAGATGTAGGTCGCCCATCGGTTGGTTCGAGGTTGGTGAGATGGCGATGATTCGGCCAGATTCGGTTCATGAGGCAATGGAGAAGGTTCAGTTGATAAGGGACAGGTTGAGGACTACTCAGAGTCATCAAAAGTCCTACGCCGATGTGAGGAGGAGGGAACTTGAGTTCGAGGTGGATGACTGGGTGTTTTTGAAGGTATCTCCCATGAATGGAATGATGTGGTGTGGAAAGAAAGGGAAACTTAGTTCTCGTTATGTTGTCCCCTACTGGATTGTTAGACGGTTTGGTAAGGTGGCATATGAGTTGGAGTTGCCCTTAGAGTTAGGTTCTGTGCATCCTGTGTTTCATGTACCACTCTTGAAGAAGTGTCTGGGTGATCTAGCTCTAGTTGTCCCGGTGGACAGTGTTGGCGTGAAAGAAAACCTTAGTTATGAAGAGGTTCCGATGGAAATACTGGATCAACAGGTTCAAAGGCTAAGGAACAAGGAAGTAGCTTCAGTTAAAGTGTTATGGAGGAATCAACATGTTGAAGGAGCTACATGGGAAGTCAAAACGGATATGATGGCTAGATACCCACATTTATTCTCTACCGGCTCAATTTCAGCTTAAGGTATCAGTTTTGACCTAAAACCCTATTTAGTTTCACGTTCAGTTCATGTGATCAAGTTTCTTTTATGTATATGGATGTGTATGTGAATCATGAAATCAGTTCAGCTATGTGGTTGAGTCGGAGGTGGTCATTCCATCAATTTTCGGTGTAACTGATCAGTATTTGAATATGATAATTGCATCTCTCTACTTTTCTGTGTGTTTTCCAACATTTGAGGATCAATGTTCCCAAGGGGGAGATATTGTTTGTTACACAACATAAAATACCTATCATTTAGTTGCTGAGTTCGTAAGTATAACAAGAGTTTTGGAGTATGACGCGTATGGAGAAGGGCTCGGGGAATAAACGTGTGAGTGCATAATTAAGCAAGTAGGAGGAAAGAGGCCGGAGGAAGGCCGCTAGGGCCGGCGCGTCACGAACCTCCCTCCTCCGCAATGACAGGCACGTCGCTCCCTGGTGGTAGCGCGATAGGGGGCACATCGCACACCCCCTGCCACTGCCAATTATATATATAAGCCCTTCACTTAAGTTAAGACATTTCACAAATGATACCCACGATCAGAGATAGGGAGGGCATAGAAATTTTGTTGATTTTTCGTCTGATTATGCTACCAAACGCTGTCCAATCTCAAATTAACCTCGGGTAACAAGTTCTAAGCCTACATGAAGCATTATTACGGAGTTATTCCTCAAATATTCGCTCGGCAAATTGAAACTCCGTCGAGTAAAGGTTGTTGGAATTGCTTCAAATTGAATTCCAAATGGCCACAGGCATCAGGTAAGAATTTCTCCCTTTTGAACTCTTGAGAAATTGCGGGTTTTCATTGAGTTATTCAGAGTCAAGTTATAGTTGACATTATTAGTGAAAGATATCGTTATTGGCCAAATTTAGTATTGAAACTAGTCCTATTCTCTCAGTATAAGGACTTGAGTTGAGTGGAACTGCTGGTGTCAGGTTGGAACTAATCAGTTAAACAAGAATCGACATTCGAGGTATGTAAAGGCTTATTCCTTCGGCAAGTTATTCTCGTCGTACAATGATATGACTTATGTTTCTGAGCACAAACAACAATCCTACTTGTTGTAATTAGCTGTTGCTAGTATATAAGACCCATGTATGTCATGGTTAGCTGCTATCAGTAAATTATGATTACATATATTTTTGCTTGCTTCTAGAAAGCATATTAAGAGTATATTGCAGTATCCCTTATCGGGAAATAAAAGGCTAAGGGTGCTCACGCTAGAAGCGTCATAGAAATTCCTCTGCTCTTGTGTTCACTGAGTTAGCAGAAACAGTGTTTTGCTGCTACGCCTAGGCTTTAGATGTTTGTGGATAATAGTTGGGCCTGAGTTAGTAATTTGAGCAATATAGGCGCAACTGGGCGATATAACTATCAGTTCGGCGCCTGTATTGTCGGTAGAGCTCGTCCAGAGACTGTTGGCGTACCTTGACGCCTCTAGGTCCAAAATTATAGTAATATGGCCTTATCCCTGAGTCGGTGGCACCAAAGTTGCCTAGAGAATTGAGGGTTAGTCTACCACATATTGGCCATCGCCAGCGACAGTTTCAGTCGACGTGGGGCTTATCATACAGGTCACTTAGGGAACCACCCTAATTATACTAGCCTAATAGAGCAGTAG